>RJWT010032318.1:0-14156 GCA_004365215.1 Cuniculus paca | reverse complement strand
GAGGAGGAGAAAGAGAAGAGGAGCAGAAGAGGAGGAGGAAGAAGAGATGGAGGACAGGGAGGAGGAGCAAGAAGGACAACAACAGCAGCAACATCCCTTGTTTCATTTGTAGCCAGTGAGCATCATCTTCTATCTCCTTGAGTAAATAACTCTCAACCTGTTGCAGCTGACTGGGATCCTGGTTCTGCCACCTCCTCTTTAAACAACTTTGGGAAACCTACGTAACCACCTAAAACTCAAATTCTTTAACAAATAAATTGAGAATCTCAACCAAAAGTATTCTCAAAGCAGGTTTTATGAGATTACCAATGCAATTAGCAAGGCACCTGAAAGAAATGAACTGCTCAGTACAAGCATTAATTCTTGGTTTTGTCACATACAAAGCCATTGTGCATTCTTAGAGAATCCCATTTTAGGATCAGTGCTCAGAGTGAAGGCCTTTAGTCTTTACCTCATGTATATCCTTAAAATGAACTTGACATTTGTAATTAATCTATATGTGTTTCTTCCATGTGGTCTAGGAAACATGGTTATTGAGAAAGATCATGTTCACAGAAAGCACTTGATGTTTTAAGTTGGTCAAAGTGCTACTGGGGTCAATCATGCCTGACTATTGAAACTTGCAAAATAAGTGAGGCAGGATGGAAGAAGCCATCCATAGGCATTGCAGTGCAAATGTTGCCTGGCAGAATATGCTCCAGCTCTAGAGTTGGTTGTAACTGAGACAGTATTGCATGAAATTATACTCTTTGCTGGATGAATGTAGCCAGAAGCTCCCCCCATCCACATACACCACTACCATTTGGCTAGGACAGAAGGGTAACCTCTTCTACAAAGTACTCAGGCATGAGCCTTCTGCACTGTTCTCAAGCTATTTCTTTCAGAAGGTTGCATCCCAAATCAAGAGTTCTAGCTTCAACAATGTAAACTACAAGCATAAATTAATTAGTGCATCTTACTGTGACTGTATTTAGACCTAACTTTCACAGCTTGGGGTGCATGAAAAACTAAACAGATTTTCAAACCAATCAATCTGATCATATAACAGATGGAGAAATGACAGGAAAGGAGATCAGCGCACACCTAGAGAGATGCACAGACATGCACTCAGCCTATCCTTCAAAGAGTATTAGAGTATCAGATATTCATGCATACCAAGCCTACAAAGTCAGTCTCTCTCCCTGTCTCTGTCTCTGTCTCTCTCTCTGTCTGTCTCTCTGTCTCTATTTCTCTCTGCCTCCTCTCCTCTTCTCTCCTCTCTTTCCTCTGACACACACACACACCCTCCTTTGCTCTTCCCATAACTCATACCTTCTCTTATTCTTATTCTCAGTCTAAACATTACCTTCTCAGAAAGCAATCACCCACTCCAAGCACCTTTATATGAAATCACTCTCCTTCCCATCATCTTTTTTTGTTTACTTAACAGGGCTTGTTGTTCTCCGAAATGATCTTGTTCATATGTGTAATTTCTTGGGTATCATTCTGTCTCAAAAAACATAAGATCCACGGAAGTGCAGTAATTTGGCTCTTTCATATACTGATGTGTGTCCAGCACTGCACGTAATGCATGGAACCAATTAAGTCTTAGTAAATAATTGTTGAGTGATGAAAGAAATAAAGGAAATAGGAAAGAGGGGAACAGCCATTAGAAAGAAATGAGAGAGGAAAAAGGGAAAGAAAGGAAAATGTGCTCTAATTGAGACACAGAATTATACCTATCAGATCTCCAGACACACCCCAAGTAACAAGCTAGGTCGCACCCACATCCAGACTTCTTGACCTAGGAAAAAGCACCACCATCCACTCCACTGCTTGGGCCAAAATTCAGAAGTTTTTCTCCTCTCACTCACCCTGCAGCACATCCGTAAGTCACAGCCAGTAAGTCTGTCTTTTACTTCTACTATAAAAACATATTCTAAATTTAGCGCCTTTTTCTATCACCCCATCACTCCTCTGCCACCTCTATAGGCCAAACCACTGTCATTTTTTTGTCTCTAAATACTTTAAATCCCTTTCCTTTTGGAGAGCCGGCATTTGCTCTTTCCTTACTATGCAATAGCCTTTTACCAGATCTTTGCACAGCTGGGATTCTCTTCACCATTCAGGTCTCTCATAAATGTTTGGACCTGCCTGTCCAATATGTAAGTCACTAGTCACACATAAGTATTTAAATTGAAATTAAGAAAATTCAAAGATTCAACTGCTCAGCTGTTCCAGCCATATTATTTCAAGTGTCTAATAGTTACCAACAGCTAATAGTACTGGATTGGAGATACAGATAGAAGGCTGCTTCCATCACTACAGAATGTTCTATTAGATGACACTAACAGATGTCTGAACTTTTGCAACAACCATATACCAACTAAAAGTCATATGTAAGACAGGGTTTCTCTGATCATTCTACCAAAAACAACACCTGCCCTAAGTCATCCTTTGTCCCATTGTTTTGCTTTATCTGCATAATCAAAGTTTGTGACATTGATCAGGATCTGGAATTATTTATCTACTTTACTAATTGGTTCATATGATTATTGACACCTCCCCCACAGGAACTAAGCTTCATGCTGGTAGAACTGTGCCTTGTTCATTGCTACATCTCTATTACCTAGAATAATACATGGGGAATAATAGGCACTTAATAAATGAATAAAGATGAATAAACAGATCACCCCACATACATGCATACTCACATTTTCAAAACACATATATGCATATGCACCCGCCCACACATTCAGCTCATACAGTCTAAGGAGCAGAAGTGGGAGAAGGGAGTCAAGCAGGGCTTGAAACTGTGGTATGTCAATCTCTTCTCTTTGCTACCAAGTGCAGAAGGAAAACATCCTTCTGATGCTGTAGATGGCCCTCACGCCTGAGGATTCTGATTCAGTTTGGTCTGTGGTGGTACCTGGTGACTGGTCTTTTCTAAAAGTTTACCAGGGACCCTCAGGTGCAGCCAGGATTTAGAAACACAATAGTAAATCAAATTCCTTACAAGATAAGATAATACTATTTTATGATTAGACTGGCAGAGGGTGGACATAGAATAATAAATAAACAAGTTAAATAATGACTACATTAAAAAATAGTTCTTCCAGATAACATTGAATATTCTTTGCATCTCAGACCACCATCTGTGTACATACATGTATATTCATGCTTCCATGAACTCAGTATTTTTCTTGAAGTCTGTTTCTTTATTATTTGGTTAAGTGTATCTGTTTAAAATAGGAACTGTATATCACTATCTTGACTGAAAGAAACAATTAGAATTTCTAAGAAAGACTGACCCTAGGGTGCTTCCAGTTTTTATCAATACCTCCTGGTATGCATGGCCTTATATGATCTTCCCATGCTAAGTGTGGGAAAGATCAGAGGCTTGCTTCTAAGGCATAGAATTTGCTAATGGAAACAAAAGAATCAGATGGTACTTCCATGAGTTATTACAGAAGACTTTAACTTCCAACTTGTTAGCAGACTCCCTCTAAGAGTTCTTTCTTTTGTTAACACAGTGAAGTTGGCACTATATGAAAAGTTCTTTTGTCAAGGAACTAAGGACATCTCTGGCCAATAGCCAGCAAGAAGCTGAGCTCCTTGGTCAACAATCCATAAAGAACTGAGTCCTGCTAATAACCATACACATTTGAAAGTGGATCCTTAGTTGAACTTCAGACCTCAGTCAACCATCAGACTGAGTCCTGTGAGAGACCCTGAAACACAGAACCAGAGAAACTGAGATCATACATGTATGTAGTTTTTGGTCCTTCATTTTGTGATAATTTGCTATGTAGCTAAAAGTCTTAGTTACTTTCCTCATTGCTCAGACAAAATACCTGATACCCACAAGGAAAAAAGGAGGGAAAATTTATTTTTGTTCACAGTTTGTAGAAGTTTCAGTCCATAGTAGGCTGGCTCCACAGCAGGATATCATGGCAAAGGAGCACTGCAGAGGAGAAACAGTCCACGGCAAGGCAGACAGGAGGCAGCAATCAATAAGCAGCAGGGAGTGAACCTGCTTTTCCTTTTTATCTCATCCAGGCTACAAACCTATTGATTGGTGCCACCCACACCCAGAGTGGGGCTTCCATCTTTAGTAAATTCATTGAGCCACATACAGAACTATGCTAATTTCAATCAATAAACTAATTTAGTACCACATTTAATTCTGGTACCACACATCCTAGAACCAGTCACCTCAGAAAGTCCCACCCATGAGCACATGAAGTTTTGAAGGGATATCTAGATACAAGCCATAACACAGAAGATATCTCAAACAATTGTCATGAATAAACAGTAATCATAAAAAAAGGAATAACAATATTGTTGCCTGTTGCAGAATCTGAGTCTTATATTTACTTCATGATAAGGAATCACAGCAAACATTAGGTGTTAAAGACCTTCTAGCACCACACTGAAATTTTCTTCTTTGACTTAATTTTTTTCAAAAACATTGAGCAAGAATTCTCTTCTTATCCCTGCCAAATGGCATGGTTTTAGTCCTTAATTTCTATGGCCAGTCACACCTAGTCATTGACCTGTGGCACTATTTGTGAGCTGTATCTTATTCAGGCTGGAAATATGTCAGCACTCCAATACCCCTAGCAGATTGACCTTGGAGGTAATAGATGGCCTACACCTGAGTACCTGTCATACCTATGTGAAGTCCTACTCTCTTATCTATTTCTACCATATCACGTCTATCTACTAGACTGAGACTTTCCTGACTGTACCCCTGCACAGTATTTGAGCTCTCTACTCTATGCCAACACTATTCCTTCACTGTGTCAGACTTCTCAGGAGCTGGACTAAAAGTCTCAAGTAGATTCTAGCACCTACAAGAGGATGATCCAGACAAAGGGATGGGATCTGTGCTGCTGGTACATGGGGAAGGGGGACATAAAAAGTGCCAGCCTGTTTTGCATGTGTGACTATATTGCCTCAATACTGCCTTTTACATCTGCCCATGATAATTGTGCATTCTTATAAAAACACACTAAGAAATTTCAGAGAATGTTTTCAGAGAGAGAAATTATATTCTCGCTGCTCTGTTTCTGATTCCTGCCCCCAAAACGCTCCTGCCTTGATGCTTTTACAGTGGTTCAGGCAAGGTAAGATTTTGGTTTGGCTGAAAGATCACAGGTAAGAAGAGTACTTTCCCGGCTGACCTCTCATTTTTGTATGGACTCACTTTGCCCTGCCAAAGAACTCTTTGCCCCATTCCAGAACACAGCACACCTTTGATATGCTGCCTGAGTACATGGCCCCCTACATCTCCGCCCTTTGTCAATCACTGTGTTCTCAATAAGCCTCAAACCGGTGTTCCCTATATTAGGATAGATTCACCACTCTGATTCCAAGTGAATATAATGTTCCCGTTCTAAGTCCAAATGGCTGGCTTAGTACCTAGAATAACAAATATCATTGCCTTCTCTCAGGAAAGTTTCTTTCCACCCTCCCGTATCAGCAAGAAAGCTCTGTCCTTTTATCACTAGACTCAGAGCAAAACACTCCCCTATAGAGCCTGTGTTTGAGTCAAAAAGTCTTCTTTGGAAATCTGCCCCCCTTTCTGTGTATTGCTCAAAGGTGGAATTTACTGTCTCATTTTGACATTTTTCTGGAATATCCATATATATGTACACAGAAATGATAAAGAGTACACAGTACTGTCTTGGGTGAGTGTATGTATATGTGTGGAAGTGTGCTGACACAGATAGTCTCATACTATATTTGGCATTATAGAATTTGAGTTTATCTTCAATAGTACTTTTTGAGATCTTTCCCTGTCAGTGCACATGTCATTTTAAAATGAATGTTGCTCTTCAATGGCAGGTGTAAACCATTGTGTATTTAGTCATTCCTCTGTAAAAGATCCTTTAGTATTTATCAATTTCCATTATGACAAATAAGGCTAAAGTAAGTAGGCATGCACATGCCTCTTTGTGCATTTAGTTTGAGTATTTCCCTAATGTAGTCAGAGCTAAATTGAATTATTAGGTTATGGGAGTTTGTGTAGAAAAGGTTTTAACAGATACAAGCAAATCACCCTCCATGGTGACCTGCCAAACTATGCTCCCCCTCAAGATACATGTCCCTTAACAAACCCTTAATAGTTTTGAAAGTCTATTTCTACCAGTCTGGTGTCTGATACCCATCCTGCAGGACTCAGCTCCAGTGTCCCACTTCTCCCAAGCTGACAGGACTTCTTCCTGCTCTGGCCCTTTCTACCTGTGGTTAACACATATTTCCACCATTGACCCATCACACCAGATGGAACATATTCCTTTCCTTGTCTTCTCCATGAGACTGTGAGCTCCCTTGGCAAAGGGCCAAAATAGGCTCCCAGGAAAAGTTGGCACAGTTAGACCACATTAACTCCCTGTTTTTTTCCAGATGCTATAATATCTCTGTGCCAAAAACTGCTGTACATCCTGCAGCACTCGGAACAGGTAGAGATTCATGTGAGCTTTGGGCATTGAAAAATCGTGATGCGAAAATAATTATTGCAGCAATTAATATAGTTTGGTACAACTATGCAGGAATACAAGGGGGGCAAAATTACAATAAAAAGGCCTTTCAACATAATAAATATATGCCTGGGGGTTCAACACCTCACTGAGGAGCCTTGTTTTCTGGTCATAGTCATGATATTTGCACACAGAACTCTGCATCAGAGACTAATAGGAATTTCTTGAAATTTTCTTGCTACATTAGACTTCGTCGTAGCTCATAATTTGCATGTGATGCTCCAAATTCTTACAGTGTCCCTTTCCTCCTGCCCACTGATTGCAAAAACTCTTGTTTATAGCATGTTTGATCCAAAGCCTTCCTCCTCTATGCAGCATCCCTAGAATACACACAGGCACATATGTACACTTACATACATATATGAATACTTCAAACCTATACACAAATGTATACGTATATCCATATATACAGTTATCCTTCAGCATCTCCAAGGATTCATTCCAGAATGCCCTGTGGATTTAAGTTCCTTGCATAAAGTGGCATATTATTTGCATAGAGCTAGTACATACTCTTCCTTATATTTTAAATTATCTCTGCATTACTTTCAATATCTAACATAATGTAAATGCTATGTAAGTAGTTCTTACACTGAATTGTTTGGGGAATAGTGAAATTGTATATGTTCAGTATAGATGTGATTTTCCTTCAGTACATTTGAACCATGGTTGTTGAATCTGTGGATGCAGAACCTGCAGACATGAAAGACTTACTCTTTGTATGCACACAGACAAACAGAAAAATTCATGCCTCAAACTAAAAATTACTAATGCCATAGCAGCCTCCTCAGACACTGCCAGATGAAACATGAGAAGCATGGGTGGGGTGTTAGAGAAGGATGAGGAGAGGGAAAGACAGCTAGTGTGTGAGCATTCTGAAGAATATCGCACTGGCAATCAAACGCTCTGACTGAAATGATCTGCATCATTTCTAATTGATTGACCAAAAGCAGTTGTAGCACTCACCCACCCACAGGAGACCATCAAGGCTGAGTGCTGAAACAGCTGGAGAATTGCCTGAAGAGAAAAACACAACTCTTCTGAATGTTATATTCACCATTCTCTTGTGTGTTTATACATCATATGCTGTATTTCTAAACAACATATTGTTTAGTTTTGCTGTTTCTGAAAAATGGCATAATAGTCCATTTAGTCTTCTGTAAATTTTTAAAAAGTAAACAGTAGTCTTTGCAAATTCTATTTTTTCTTGTTGCATTTAGATTTAGTTAATTCACTTTCATTTCTGCAAAATAATGCACTGTGTGACTATGGCATTATTTATCCATTTTTCTGATGATGCATATGGGCATTGTTTCTATATTTTGGTTTATGAACAATGCTGCTATGATTCTTCCAGTATAAACCTCCTGTTATGGAAAGGCTAGAGTTTCTATTGGGTAAATTCCAGACAATCTAAGTGCTCACCTTTATAAGATAATGCCAGTCTGGTTTGCAAAGTGATTGTGGTAAGTTATATTCCCTCCCTCTGTGTGTAACAGTCACAGTCACCTTCCTCCATGCTGCTGTCTTTATTTGAATTCTTTAAATTTAAGAGGTCTTTTCCTATGTTTATGATTTTTGCTTCCTCTTGGATGAAAGCTTTATGTACATATATGTGCATGTATACATGTATATATGCATGTATGTGGGTGGATATATATATATATATATGTGTGTGTCAAACATATCTTTTATATATTCAGAGTATTATTCCTTTCTCTTTTATATAGATTGCAAATATTTTCTCCCAGATTTCAGCTTAACAATATTTTTATGTGTCTTTTGATGATTAGATGTTTTAATGTTATAGTAATTTAATTTATCAATCTTTATCTTATGACTAGAACTCTTGTTTCTTGGTAAATCCTTCCATAACTAAGAAGACAGATAGACTGCAGACAGTTACACACACACATACACACACATACAAGTTAAGCGGACTGAAGGAAAAAAAGAAATAAATTATGTGGCTCCCTAAGAGAAGCAGAGGAAATAGTGCAAGAGACTGAGGTGGGAGTGTTCTTAGGGTTCACACAGTCAAGAGGAGGTCGATGTGGCTGGAAAGGATGAGAGAGGGACAGTGGCAGAGATTAAATCAGAGAGGTAGTGCCAAGTGAGATGCTGAAACTTTATTCTGAGTACAATGGGAAACCTTCAAGAGTTTTGGACAGAGAATGAAGTGTTATGATCTGAATTAGTTTCCGAGGACCAATTTAAATGATGCAGTGGGAATGGACCATACTGGGAAACCAATATGGAAGTAAATATAGCAGTCTCATTAAGAGATGATGGTGGAAGAGATGAAGTGGGTATATTTGGGAGAAAGAACCAACACAACTTACATGTAGATTTACATGTGAATCTAGGAAGAAAAAAAATGTCACAGTAACTCTAACGTATTGGATTTGAGCAACTGGAAGAACAAAGCAGGTCCTAGAGGAAGAAGACACTAAGTGATTTGAGTGTGGTGTAGGGAGGAAAGGAGTTTTGCTCCAGAAATGTTCTTGAACCCCTCACAGATCTCCAAATGGAAATGTTAGTCAAGCACTTAGTATATGAGTTGGGAAAAGAACTGCACTGGAGAAAATTTGAGCACTGAAAAGATACGCAGGTATTATACCTGGGGTATATATGAGGATAAGAAAGATCCAAGGACTGAGCCCTGAGGTACTTCTGAATTGATCTCCTGGATTGGGTGGATGCCTGAGGTGGGGGGGTGTGCTTCCAGATAGACACAACACATCTTCTCCTGCTGTGCACCGCTTACCCACTCCATCCTGAGTCCCGGATATTCTGGTGAGGAACCTGTATGTGCCTGGTTGCTCCAGTTCTTTCCTTCCTCCACCCATAGATGAATTACTAGCACTAGTAAATGTTTTCTCTGGCTCATAAATGCATAATGCCTACCACACAAACCTCAACTGCTTGTAATCGAGACTCACACACATGCAGAAAAGATTGTGTGTGTGTAAGATATAAATGATGCTGTCGCCCGAGGTTGCTGCAGGAAACGCGACCACTGAAATGGAAATTGCATCCTGCATTTACTTCCTAAACAACCTGCCTCCCTTTACCACTGCCACCCTGGAAGGTAGAGGGAATTAGCTGTAAATATTTTACAGTTGGTAATTTGCTGGAGTAAATCACTGTTCATTTTACAGGAGAGTGCACAAAGTGAGCGTGAGTTTCTTTCCCTTCTAGGGATTATTTCTGATGTCATCTTCTTGGTTTCATCTTGCACTTATTTTAGTCCTCAACATGTTTATATCATCTCTGCAATGGGCTGGGGGCAGGGATGGGGTTGAATATGGAGGCAGAATTCCTTCTAAAGCTCAACTCCAGGACCCGGTGGGCACTAATGTTCCTCCCCTGGCACATAATTATTCATTGATTCATTAAGTGATCACTTGATTGATCACTGTATTCCAGATACTCTGAGAAGCCCCAGAAAATAAAGATCAATATTACAGAGAGTTCACAGTTTATTTGGTAGATCTCTGATAACATGTAAAACTTACTCATATCAATAATCATTTGACATTAATATTTAATGAGACCTTTTACATCAGGCATTCTTCCAAGAGATTTAAAAAATAAACATATTTAATCTTTATGATAATCCTTTAGGGCAAAAATTACTTTTGTTCCTATATTATAGGTAAAGAAACTGAGTCACAGGGCAGTTCAACGACTTGTCCAAGTTCCCCACCAAGGTGGCAAGCTTCTAATAAGACAATTACTGCTTCCTTAACCACTATTGCCACCTCTTGATATGCAAGAGACAAGAAGTGATTTAATTATATTTAAGTATCCACTCCACATGCTTTATGATGTAAATTAGTTATTAGTTGATTCCTGTGGGCAATAAACTTTAATTCCTTATCTGGGAAGTGAACTGATTACTATTTTAACAAAAAAAAAGAAAAAGAGCTAGGCTTAGAGAGTATTTTAATCCAGAATGTCCAGTTAATATGTGACCAGGCTGAGATCTGAGCTGGAAATCTTACTCCAAACCTTATTTTCATGCTATAAAATCATATGAGTAGATAACAGATGCAGGCAAGGGTCTGTTTAAGGTACTGTGAGGTCAAAACAGGGAAAAACTAATCCCCAAGAGAAGCAGGGAAGTGTAAAAAGGCAGCTGGTCTAAGTGGTGAGGATGGAGAAGAGTATTCAGGACTAGAATGGCAATAGAGACAGAGGCCCAGCAGAGTAACAGTGCATATGGATGGGAAAGGGCAGGTGTTGTTGGTCAATTTCCATACATATTTTAGGTTCATAACTTAGAATACAGATTTTCTTTTTTTTTCCACTTTTTTTTATTTTAAAGAGAATAAACAAAACAAAACAAAGTAAAACAAAACAGAATAGAGTCAGACACAACATAGCATTTCAGAACAGAACACTGCAAGTAATACAGGTCTTCAAAACATAACAACAGGAGATTAACAATGGCTACCCTAGTGTCTCTTGCCTTCTTCGAAATGGTTGTTCATACATTTACAGACAATAAACTCAAACAAAACAAAGCAGTATAAAACCAGATAAAAGAGAATAGCATTACAGGTCTTCAAGTCGGATAACAAGAAACCAACAATGGCTACCGTAGTGTCTCATTTTTCAAAAGAGCTGTTCTCATCTACTTGCATATTGCTTTCAAATAGTAGGAAAGGGACTTAAACCAATCAAATCAAAGAATAAAAGCACCATTGGATTTCAGAACCATTTCTCCATATTTATCAGGAATTTTGTATTTTATTGAGTCTTTCAGTTTCTTACACTAGGGAGACGATGCGGTGTTTACACAGGTGAGTTTGGTTTATTTTACTTATGAGTATGGCCTCAAGTCGCATCCATTTATCTGTATGCTTCAATTTGATCATTCTTTATAGCTGAATAGTACTCCGTTGTATAAAAGTACCACATCTTTTTTATCCATTCCTCAATTGATGGGCATTTGGGTTGTTTCCAAGTTTTGGCTATTACAAATTGTGCTGCTATAAACATGGGTGCACATATATTACTATGGTATGATGATTTCACTTTTTCTGGGAATATGCCCAGAAGCAAAATAGCTGGGTCAAATGGGACTTCCAATCCTAGCTTTCTGAGGAATCTCCAGTCTGATTTCCACAGTGGCTGTACCAGTCTACACTCCCACCAACAGTGGAGAAGGGTTCCTTTTTCCCCACAGTCTCTCCAGCATTTGTTGTTGGTGGTTTTCTTGATCCTGCCCATTCTTTCTGGAGTGAGATGAAATCTGAGAGTTGTTTTAATTTGCATTTCTCTAATGACCAATGATGCTGACTATTTTTTCATGTATTTATTTGCCATCATAGAATACCGATTTTCAACAAGCAACAAGAAATGTTTCTGGTCAACTATTATAGAATGGAATTTCCTTGAATGATACATGAAAGGACTTATGAAGAGTTGCTTATTAATAGGCCTGGAATAGGTAGGAAGTGGGAACACTTTGGGGTACAGGCTGCAGGCCTGGGTCACAGGTTATTAGGGTACCACTACAGAAATGAATCAAACTCCTCAGTCTCCTTTCTCCTTCACTTTATGCTTCTATTCCTCATTTATCTCTCCCTCCTTCTCCCTTCCTCCTCCCCCTCTTTCTTATCTTCCTCTTCATCTCTTAGTAAACCACCCTCCTAAATATCCAAAATTCTAATAGAAAACATCTGATCATCTTAGTTTGGAATCTGAGTACTAGTCCCAGATTACATACAGCAGGTCGTGGAGGCATGGCTTTGGGTATTATATCTGGTCCTTGGCCTCGTCTTTTCTTCACTGGAAGCTCTGCTTCCAGGCAGCTGCTAATGGAGCAGCTTGGCTCTATCTCACCTCTCTGCCCTGATGTTTCTGCCTCGGAGCCAATGGACAATAGATTAAATACCCTGAAACCATAAGCCGAATTAAACCTCTCCTCTAAATTGTAGGTGTTGGGTATTGCGTCCCAGTGATCAGAAAGCTAATTTTCCCACCACATTGTGAACAAGCAGCTGTAGGAAGTAAGGTTGAAGAGGGAAGACCATATAAGAGGCTTCCGAAATAGACTGAGAGGTGTCAGTGGCTTGGATTAAGCTGGCATGTAGCAGCCCCAATACAAAATTACTAATAGACTGAACTCAAGGTATGAGAGAATGAGAAAAATCAAGAGTGACTTGAAGTGCCTGTCCTAACTCATAAGCAGAAGAGAACTGCTGTTTTCAGGGAAAAGAAAGACTCAGTCAAGATTGAAACTGGGGACTTAAAACATAGATAGTTTGCTCTGGGCATGGTAGTTTCTAGATGTCTATTGACCACTCGGAGGAATATTGAAGAGAAAGTTGGATTTACAATACTAGACTTAATGGGTCCAAATAAAAAGATATAAAAATTGGAAATCAGTATATGAATAAAATCTTTAAAGACAGGAAAGTGGCTGCTGTTATAAAGGGAGTGGGTGAAAGTACAGGCAGTGGCTGAGGACTGACTTTTGTGTATCTCAGTAGGAGCCTTGGCTGTTGGAGTTTCTAACAAATGTATCCACCGACCTTTGGATGACTGGACCCAGTACAGAATGATAATTTTTGGTCACTCACTAGAGTAAGGAGATTAAGTCTCCAACTTACAGGCCTCTGTCCTTTATCAAACATGTTGATCACAAATAGCACACCAGGCCATCACAGGCTATCACCATCAAGCCTAGAGCACCAGAGAATTTGGGGTGAATTGTGGGGGGTGAGGGAGCTGGATTCCCAGGCTTCCAGAAAGATGATATGGTCCCTAACAGAATTAAGGTGACTGGCTAGTAGTACCAAGGAAATACAACTTAAACACCTTCAAACAAGGTAATGCTGATGTCTGCAAAAGACCTACTAAAATCAGCTGTCCTAAGCTCTTAATGAGCATCTCAGTCACTGGTATGGCCTTTTAAACTCACACTTCCTTTGCAAAAAATAAATATTCTTTAAAAGTACTCTTTTTAAAAACTACTTTTATGAAATTTTAGGAATTTAGGCATCTAAACATGTCAGTTTAGCACTTAACTGCTAACATATATACATTTATCGAATTTTCACATTTCCTGAAAGATAGGATTTCTTTGTATTGCACATTTTCTCTTACGTTTTATCTACTTTTTAATTCCTAAGTAGTTTTTAGTGGCACTGATAAAACCCACTGTTTAAATTTTGGTTTTCAGAAGTATAGGAATTGTATACAAAAGTGGATGTGAAACACTGAAGAGTATTGAATTTTAAAAGATACGATCATTAACTGAATTTAGCAGTTGGCAAGATATTGTTGAATTAATTAAGCTGGTGAGATTTTGAACAATCATGTAGCCAAAGTCACATACATTGGGGTCAAATAAAGTAGCCAAATAGATTCTTTAGAAGGGATAACATAAATCTGATGGAGAAGTTGCTTGGGAATGCAGAGAGCTGGGCAACTGCATAAGTGATTCTTAACCAAGATGGTGAGCTCACTTTGTCCGTCTTATGAGGCCAATAAGAGTTTTCTCTCCACACATTTTGTATCTGTAAACAACTTTATTGGATGTTTTGTGAATTCCATGGCCAGAGCCTTTCCTTCCTTGGAGAATAACTATAATTTTCTAAGGAGAAACTTGAGTTGGAGTTC
>RJWT010032317.1:0-14150 GCA_004365215.1 Cuniculus paca | reverse complement strand
GCTTCCTAAGTAGCTATTTTGCTCAGCCAGTTTTGAGACAAATGAATAAAGTTTTGGAATCTCAGTTTTCTCACACGTGAAATGGAAACACTGATAAATTCAGATGTTTTTGAGAGTATTACATGGAATTACACATGTAAAATGCTTTTGCATGTTCAGAGGAGTCTAGAGGTATAGTGACCGGTTTTATTCTCATAAGTTGTTTGTCAGTTGTGCCACAAAAACAAACTTTTGGCAGTGTGAAGAGAAATAAAAAGTATTGTAAGTTAAAGTAGAGACCAAGGTGATAGAACTGAAGGCAAATAGAAGATCCTATTTTGCACAATGAAGAGTGCATAACACTAGAGGCTATGATAGTCAACAGACCTAAGCAAAAAGCGGAATTTCTGATGAATAATGGAGCCTACACACTTCTGAGGGTTATACAACCCTGAATTCCTCTCTCGTAATATTTCATTTTTGCCTGTCTTGGTTCAAGGAATTGTAGGCAATTTGAGATCAAGCTATCAGTTTTCCCTTTCCCATAGAAATTCCTTTTATACTTCTATTTTCAGAGAAAACTCTTGGCAAGTGTTGGTTAATGACTTTTTATGGTTTGGGTCTACATGTGTCCCCAAATCTGCAGTCATGCAGTCATAAGTGGGAATTTTTCAGAGGTGGCTGAAGCCAGAGTGTGTGATTTTGGGGTCTTACTCTAAATCTTCCAGTATTTTAGCCGTCCAGCTCTTTCACTAGATTGCTTGCAATTAGCTGTAATAAAATTTGCATCTTCTTTAATCATTTGAAGGACAGTTTTATGATTTTTTCCTGGAATTCACATTTATAGAAAATTGCCTATTCAGAGGAATTCAAAGATAGGTTGAAATAAATGCCAGGCTAATGTCAAGGTGAAAAATATCTTTGGCTTAGGAAAAATTATTCATGTTTCATAATTTACAATCTTGTGTAAAATAATTGGAGCATCATCTTAGAAACTTGTGACTTGATTGAATTTGAGTTGGGTCCCAGTATTCAGGCTAAAGCTACCCAGAATGTATAATGCTGCCTGAAAGAAAAGCTAAAATAACTTGGAGCAAAATTCTGAAAGTAAAAACTATGGTCATCAATGTGCTAGTGTATATAGAAATAAAGATTTTTTGAGGACAAATGGTCCCACAAATTTTCTATCTCATAAAGTTTAGAAAAATTTCCCCTTTGGAAGAAAAAAATGAGTTAAATAAGAAAATTGCACTGAAATAACAGAAGAGCATTGATTAAATTTAACAAGTATAAGAATGACTGCCTGTTTCCTTCCACCTGTACCTGTGGCAACCATTGCTAGTTGATCAAGGTTCACTTTTATACTGCACCTGAAGTTTGTCTTGTGATCATCAGTAGTTTGCCAATGGTTAGTAAGAATTATGCAATTTGATATCCAACATGCAACCTACTGCTTTCCTTGGTTTACTTTAGTTGCATAAGGAGTTTCTTTGGCAATGAAAGATTCTTTGTTAAGCATCAGAAAAACATTCTGAAATGTCATAGAAGGAAAAAGAGATCAGGTATAAAGAATCTTACTCTAAATTGGATATGCCTCTTTTATGTGATTGACTGAATATTATTTATGTTTAGATCAGGTGGAACTTCTGGTGTTGTTGATTTGTGCCTAAGCAAACCTGAAAGCCAAGGTTGCTAACTACCTCTACATTCTAGAGAGAGCTGCAGATGAAAAGTCCAGTTTTGGAATCAGAAACTTTCTTGTAGGTTCAGTTCATGATGATGTAGCAAAATCCATCCCATTATCCCTAATCACCCTTGCCTTTTTGGTCTCTGAAAGAAGGTTGGAGAGAAGAAAAAGTCATTAATGTTTTCTGGGGTCTTGGGCCAACTTTCTTTCTCCTCTCTATAAAAAAAGAGAGGGACTGCCAGAAGACTCATCTCTGAAAATAGTGCTTTCAAGAAGAGAAAACTGGAATATTTTTGTTTCCCATCTTGATAACTGCTTTCATACCTGTATACGTGTTTAAGTAGGGGAAACAGGACTGGAAAGAGAAAGTGGCTCCAGGAGAGGGGAAAAAGTGGAATACCTGTATGTTGACACTTACTATGTCCAGTAAACATGAGTTTTCCAAGGGTTTGGTGAAAACAACAGTGGGTAGCTTGGTCCAATTTTCCTGTCCTCACCCAAGAGATGTGCCTTTTGGTGTAGGTATCTCTATAGAAAAAGGCTATTGGAGTTGACTGCTGGTGGAAGTTGCTGGGTAAGTGACAAAAGAGGTTTAGCCAGTTAGAGCTTTCACGTTAGGAATTCTGCAGTGGGGGGAGGCGGGGCTTCACAGGACCTTCCACACAACTCTCACCTTGACTCCACTTTGATCTCAAGTGTCTCCCAAAGGTTCTTGTGTTAAAGTCTTGCTCCCTGGGTTGGCACTTGTTGGAAGATGTAGAAGCTTTAGAATGTGGGACTTAGTGGGAGGTCTTCAAGTCATTTCAGATATGCCATTGAAATCCTAGCCTTTCCTCTTTTTTTCATTCCTGGTCACGAGATGAGTGGGTTTGTTTTACCATGTGCTTCTGTCAGTATGTGCTGTCATACTGTAGGCCCAAATGCGAAAGGATCAACTTCTCATGAACTAAAACTTTCAAAATTGTGTACCAAGATGAACCTTCTCTCTTTATAAGTTAATTTATGTAACATATTTGGTATAGTGAAAAAAACTGAGTAACATAAATGCCTACCACACAGAAGACAATGATGGTCAGAGAGTGCTGGCATAAGAAGAAACAATCAAGAAAAAGAGAAGTGAAACCTTGTCCTGATAAGTAAGGAGACATTTGCCTTTCCAATCACAATAGCCAACCTCCAGGATAAACCACAATAACTGTTACCTGTTAGGAATCACTTAGTCCCTTCCTACACTGAAACAGAGCTGCTCTGTGTGAACAGAAGAACACTTTGGAAGAAATAATGTGAGACCTTCTGGCCTATGTTATAAAATGTGCTACAGTTTCCATGTTGATCTCTTGGATTGCATATTCTGGGGGAGCCTGATGCTGGGCTGTCAGGACATACATGTGGCCCTATGAAGAGGCCATGTAAAGAGAAAGTGAGAACTCTTTCCAGCAACCAATACTAACATGCCAATAATGTGAGTGAGCTACCTGGAAAGCAGATCCTCCATGCCCAGCCTAACCTTCAGATGACTGCAGCTCTGGCAAACATTTTAACTGCAACCTCATAAGTAATCCTGAGCCAAAAATATTCAGCTGAACTGCTCCTGAACTCCTTTCCCACAGATACTAGGAAAGATAATATGTAATTATTAATGTTTTAAATCACTGTTTTGTAGGTAACCTGTCATGTTGTCATGCTTTTTTCTTGCCTGTCCATTGGAGGAGGTAAAGATTAGAAGAGGAAGGAGGAGGTGTATAAAAGGTAAAGCATTTTGAGACACCCAATTTACATCTCTAAATTGTGATGGTGACAGAGTTTTGACTGGGATATAATATTAAACTTGACTAAAGACTTATAAAATCTACTTAAAATGACATTACTGGATAGGGAATGAGAATTTAACCGCATAATTGGAAAATCTTTTGGTGAAAAATCTTGTAATGTATATACTTTAAGAAGGTGAAACTCTCCATTAAACTACATATAGATAATTAATAAAGAACAGTTTGTGCTTTTATTGTTTGATGGTTTGATTATTCTTTTTATGTCTAAATCTTGTAACCTGAGCAACTACTTCTAAGAAAACAATATGCAATGTATTAACTAGTGTTAATTTCCTACTGTTTTTTGAAATTCTGTATAATTTCTATCCTTTGTTTTGTCTTGCTTTGTAAAATAAAAAAAAAGTAAAAAGCATTTTTAAGAGTATAATTGAGTGGAAACATTTACTCTGTCCTCCATTTATCAGTCAACCATGACCATAGCAAGATATGGACCATGGTCCATGATCCTCAGAACCCTGAATTTAATAATTAGCCCTGCAGAGTAAGAAAAACATAATGCACCAGTTCTATAATTTCAGGATTATGCCATAACCAATGTAAGAGGAATTATTTAAAAGAAAAACTTTACTTTCTGAACTTCTCACGTGTGAGAGCAGTAGAAACATAGAAAAATCAATGTCATTTTGTGTACATTTCCCTGTATTGTGAAGCTGCTCTGACATTGTTTTGATCATTTTAGTCAAATGTGAAGAATGGTAATAGATGGCCTGAATATCTGCACACTGTTCTGGATAGCTAATTTAGTTCTTATGTAATTCAGCCTTAGCTATCAAAGACAAAGAGAAACAAACCAGTGTGACATGGATGTACATAAACAGTGTTTGCCGCTTGGAAAATATGATGGGTTCTCTATAGCTTTGACATCATTGTTAGAGAAAAGGTAGGGTAACTGGTTGCTTCAGATAAACTTCTAGAGATTACTTGAGACAGGTTTGGAGACAGTGGCAGACTGCAATAAGGATTTCAATCTGTGTTAAGTTATAAGAATCAGGGTCATTCTATTTCCTGCAAACAACATAAAATCTAATTCATTTCTTTTAGACAGTGCCTCCTGAAACAAATGACCTTGAGGACTTTCCATATAGTGGTACGCAGAGATTTCTCCTGGTGTGAACCATGCTTAATATCTGTACCATAGATCTTAGAGTGTCACAGAAGTTTGGTGGGTCACAGCTCTGCACAACAGATGGTGCCTCCAAGGCAGGAGCAAACCTTGGACAGCAATTATTATCACACTTTTTGTGGCTTACCCTGACCTTATTATCATGAACAAGAACAGCCTGCTAGTGTTCATAAGGAGCCATCACCTATGTTTACTTATTAATTTTGCAAACAATATTTAACTATGATACTGAGATTGCTCTAATTTTACCTGTGTAATAGTTGAGTTTGAGAAATAGTAGCTGACTTGCTCCAGGTCACACAACTGCTGAGAACCAAGACCTTGTGTCAAGTCTAGGTCTTTGGTTTCACTGAATATTTCAGATTCCTTTTGTTGTTTAGGTTGTATTTGTATCAGGCCAAAGATATGAGCATACTAGCGGAGAATAAAGGGGCACTGCTAAACACCTGTGACTGATTCAGTTGAGTTTGGATATTGGTCTTTGTCTTTTTTACTGGATCAAGGAGGGGCTGCTAGTTTCTCCTTGGAGTTGTATTAGGTTTTTTATGACTGAGACAGGATAGCTGACAGTTACAATTTAAAGATGGAAAGGTCTAATTTGACTCATGGTTTTGGTGAGTTTGCTCCATGGTCAGCTGGCTCCAAGACAGGAATTTCATGGCAGAAGGGATGGCAATGAAAAGCTGCTGAGCTCCTGGAGGACTGAAAGCAGAGCAGGAGAACAGCACCAGATAGGAAGGAGTGAGGGATTCGACAGAGACCCAAATACCACACCTCCATGACCCATCCATAAATGTGCTCTACTAATCCCACAGTCAGATTCTAAAGCCAGTTGAGTAACCCACCATTCTACCCACAAGTGTCAAAAAAGTCTTTATTATGAATCCCAAATGATCTTTTGGGCCAGCTCTTTCTGGGTGGTGTGAAGAATATTTCAGGCTGTCATTTGGAAAATATTTTTCTATAAACTTTCTGGATTTTCTCTTTCTCTCTTCCCCAATCTGTCACCATTCTCCATCTATGTTTCTCTTTCATTTTCTAATATTAGAAAATTAGATTTCAGAACAAAGCTGTACATTTGGGTTCTAGTAAGACCAACTTAGCAAATATTCAAGACTGTATACCTCTTTGTGCTTGAATTTCTATCATTATTCATTATTTCCTTGGTATTAACTATAGTCTCCCTTTTAAAATTTTCCCTTTAAGTTAGATACTTAAGATACTCAGAAATGATTATAATAAAATGAAAGACCCAAGTAGTCTTGTGGGGAGTAACATGATAAGTTGCCATTGAACTAGAAGATAAGCTCTCATAGCCCAAAATGAACATTGAGGTTACACAATGATTTAAGTGTGAGGATAACACAAGAAATGTGAGGAAAGGTCTTCCAAGGTATTGTAGGAATTTTTTGCTTGAAAAAGGACAGTAAAATAGATAATACATCTCTTCCACTGACTGTTTCCCTATCAGGATGGTGTTTGGTTTCCCATGAGGTAGAGAGAAGAGAGAGAGAACAGGAGGAAAGAAAACAGGCCTTTATTGAGGGGATGGGAGGGCTGCTGAAGAGACGCAGGCACCCTTCAGAAGCTTCAGGAAAAACCACTGACTTTTATCTGGAATTTGGCAGGGGCAGAGCTAAAGGCGTGGAGTTAAAGGGGTGTGCGGAATGACGCAATGACAGCTGATCGAAGGATCCTTTGCACATGCTCCAAAAGCGGGAGGTTTGACTTATGGGTTTGCGAAAAGAACACAAGGGGGCGCTGTCCAGCGCCAAAGGGAGTCGTACCTGAGGATGACATGCTCAGAACTCTGGTAGCCATTTTACTACAAAGAAAGCCATGCCTAAGAATAAGAGACTCAAAAGTTGAAAAGGTCCTAGGTCTTTGAAGTCATACTCAAACCGGTGTTTCAGTTGTCCCTTGAAACTGTCCTATTTTTGCTCTTCTGTTAGGCATGATAATAAATTTCCTATTGTTTAGTCAGTTTAATTATGTGTTTTTGTTAGTTGTAAACAAAAGTATCTCAACCTGCTAGAGAAAAATTTAATTTCTTTGGTATCAAATAGTAAGGCTGGGTATTCATTATCATATATGATGACCATGAAGATGCCTTTTTATTTTTATTTCTTTGCAGAAATAGGAAGATATCTTAAGTAAAATAAAAGATTTATTAAGAAATATGTATCTGTGTAAATATATATGAGTAGCTGGACAGTTGGATAAAGAGGGAGATGTTTGAAATCTCAAATGATCTTTTGTGCTATCTCTTTCTGAGTGATATGAATAATGACTATTTCATGTTGTCTCTTGAGCTAAGTTCTTTAGTAAACTTCCTCAAATTTGTAATGATAATATAGATCAGAGAAGAGCACAAGATCTGAGGGTCTGTGGTATGTTCAGGAAACATTTAGGTTTTGAATCTGAAGCTCAGAAGAATCTAAAGCTCTGCACTCAAAACAAAGATGTAGGGATCATCAACTTGGATTAATTAATGTCCTAAGAACAGGACTTCCTGGCTTTCATATAGAAAAAATTCACTTCCTAGAAGTCTATGTATAGGAAAAAAGAACCAAAACTCCATCAAATTTAAGGGACAAAAAGAAAGGAAGCAAAACCCAAAAATAAGACCATTAAAATGTGAAGGAAAAGTTTTAGCAGAGTTCAAATGCCAAGATAAAATGAAATTCATTGCCATAATTAGAGCACCTTCTGTCCAAATCAGAAGTTCTTGTCTAGGTCAATGCTTGTACCCTACACTGCTTTGTTCATCTTTGATGACAGTACTTGAGTAAAGCATGCAGCCTCCTGGTCTTTTTGGGGAAAGGAAAGCTCCATAATGATATGATGATTCATTTTTGCTCTCCTTCAAACAAAAATGAGGCTTTTTCTCCAAAGTCCTTCCCAACTGACCTTTGCTTTTTTTCGGGTTTTAGTTCATTATAAGTGGGACACTTTAAGCATTTGTGTAAGGAAATATTTAATTCAATTATTTGGGATCTTTGTATCTACTCAATAAATTAATAAAACAACAACCAAATTACCTTGGTTTTGCTTTTCATTCAGACAGTTTTCATAAAGAATAGATTGACTGAGAGAAAAATAATGCCACTGGGAACAACTTATGTGTGTTAAAAACATGCAGGGGTTTTGTATAATCAGAAGGGTTGCTTTCCTTAGAAACATCTGAATCACACTTGGAAGGCCTGGCTCATAACGCTGAGTGGTGCTTAAGTTGAACTCAGTCTGCAATTTTCTCAAAAGTGATCACTAATTATAGGCTTTTTTCAAGATGCAATGAAATTGTTCATCAACACAAAAACTCTTCCAGCAGACATGAAGACCCTCATAGAAACACTTGATGGGCTCAGCATGTTTTGAATCTTAGTCCCTTTGAGGCTGCTCCTATGCAGTCAGAAAAGAGGGGAATAGAGGCAAAAATCTTAAGTGAACTAAAACACAGATTTTCTTTGCTGAAGGAACATCGACATGATTTTTTTCCCCCAAGTGATCCAACCCTACGATCTACTTGAATCCCTCAACCTCCTCCCACTTCCCTAGATGAATGCCAGCATACCAGTGGTTCTCTTACAGTTTAGAATCACAATACAATGTAAACTGGTAAGTGGGACTTCCCTGGACCAATCAGACCAAGGCTGTCATGACTTTTATTCTTCAGCCTCCAAATCCATGGGAACATTCTCTTGGTCTCTGTCATACCTAGGTTTGAGTACTGTCCTTGTCACTTTATTGATTGATTGATTGATTTTGATGTGGGAGGTGGTGGAAATGTTTAATGAGTTCTTTTGGGTGATGGTTACATGAGTGTATGAAACCATCAAGGCTTGTCAAGCTGAATACTTAAAATCTGTGTGCTCTATTGTTTAAATCATGCATCAATTTTTAAACATTTGTACTTTTTTATTTTAAAGAGGAAAAACAATAAACACAATGATACAAAATTTCAAAACAAGATAATAGGAGACTAACAATGGTTAGTACATTGAGTATTGTTATCTTCAAAGTAGTTGCTCATGTTACAAGATATAGGCTCTTATAAGAGCAAACATTTCTTTTCAATGTACTAATAGAAATTAGTGGGATAACTATCTTAATTATCACACATATGTATCTTCCTTTACCCTTCTTTTCTCTTTTCTCCCATTCCACTTTCTCTTTCATTTTGAAGAGTTTCTTCCCATATCACAATATTTATGGTACATTTTGGATCTTATTTATTCTTTTAACTTCTTACACTAGGGATAAAATATGTTTACACACGTGAACCTGATTTATTTCACTTATGAGTATGGTCTCAAGTTGCATCCATTTTTACTTACGAAGTTTCAAGTTTATTCTTTATAGCTGAGTAGTACTCCATTGTATAAAAATAATACATCTTTTTTATCCATCCACAGAAATTGCACCATCTACACTCCCACCAAGAGTGGAGAAAGGTTCCCTTTCCCCCACAACCCTGCCAGCATTTATTATTGGTTAATTTCTTGATGATAGCCATTTTTTCTGGAGTGAGATGAAATCTCACTGTTGTTTTAATTTCCAAATGATCTATGATGTTGAACATTTTTTCATATATTTATTTGCCATTAGTATTTCTTCATCTAAGGACTGTGTATTCATTTCAGGTGCCAACTTTTGGACTGGGTCTTTGAATTTGGGGGGTCTGAGTTTTTTTCAATTCTGTATATGTTCTAGATGAGTCCTTTGTCTGAGGTATGACTTGCTATAGTTTTTTCCCACTCTGTGGGTTGTTTTTTCATTTGGATGGTGACTTCTTTTGATGTGAAAAAGCTGTTTAATAAGATGAGAACAGCTATTGATTCTTTGAAGTATTTCAGTTTGGGTTTTGTTCATGAACTCGCTCCCTACACCTGTATCTTTAAGATTTCTACATCCTTTCTCTCTCAGTAGATTTAACATTTGTTTAAATATATAAATCTTTGATCCATTTTGACTTTAGTACATGGTGATTGATATGGGTCTAGTTTTAGTCTTCAGCATGTATATAGCCATTTTATTCCAGCACCATTTTTTAAGGAGAAAATATAACAGTGAACATGTTTGGCCACTTTATCAAAGATAAGATAGTTGAATGTGTTTGTAGTTGTGTTAGAAGTTGCATCTTCTAATCTGTTCCACTGATCCTCAGGTCTGTTTTGTTTTTTCTAGTACCATGTTGATTGTATCACAGTTGCTTTGCAGTATAATTTCAAATCAGGGATTTTGATGCCTTCTGCCTTGACTTTGTTTCCCAGAATTGCTTTTGCTATTCTAGGTCTCTTCTGGTTCCAAATGAATTTTAGGAATATTTTCTCTAGTTCTGTGAGGTTTGGTAATGGTTTTTTGATTGAGATTGCTTTAAATCTGTATAGCAGTTTTGGGAGTATTGCCATTTTCAGTATGTTGGTTTTTCCTAACCAAGAGCAAGGGATATCTTTCCATTTTCTGATAACCTCTTCACTGTTCTTCAGAGAACTATAATTTTCAATATATAAATGTTTTACTTCCTTTTTTAGGTCAATTTCTAAGTATTTTATCTTTGAGGGATTTCATTGTGAAGGGTGTTGTTTCCTTAGTTTCTTTCTCAGTGAACTTTTTGTTTGTGCACTGGAATGCTATTGATTTTTGAGCATTGACTTTGTATTAGTTACACAACTGAATTTGGTTATTAATTATAGAATTCTTTTGGTGGCATTTTTGGGGTCTTCTATGTAGAGTATCATGTCATTGGCAAATAGTAACAATTTAACTTTTTCCTTTCCTACCCTTATTCCTTTTATTTCTTTCTCTTATCTAATTGCTCTGGCTAATATTTCTAGAACTACATTGAATAGGTGTAGTGATAGCAGGCATCATTTTCTTGTTCCTGGTTTTATAATGAAAACAGTTTTTGTACATTTAGTATGATGTTGGCTTTTGGCTAGACGGTTTTTATCAGATTGAGGTAAATACCATTTATTCTGATTTTCTGTAGGGCTTTTGTCATGAATGAATGATGGACTTTTTCAAAAACTTTTTCTGCATCTGTTGGGATGATTGTGTGATTTTTGTTTTTGACTCTGTTGATATAGTGCATTACATTTATTGATTTGTTCATGTTTATTCTTCTCTGCATTCCTGGGAGGAATCCCACTTGACCATGGTGTAGAATTTTCTTGATGACTTGCTGCATTCTGTTTGCTAGTATCTTACTGAGGATTTTTGCATCTATGTTCATTAGTGAGATTGGCCTATAGTTCTAATATTTTGGTTGAGACATTCTCTGGTTTTGGTATCATGGTAATATTTGCCTCCAGGAATGAGTTAGAAAGTATTGCTTCCCTTTAAACTTCATAGAGAATTTGAGGAGTACTGGCATTAAGTCCTCTCTAAATTGCTTGTAGAATTCAGCAGTGCATCCATTGGGACTTGGGGGTTTTTTTGTTGGTAAGTTTTCAATTATAGTAACTGATATTAGGTTATTTGGAATTTTTATATCTTCTTGATTTAACCTTGGAAGTTTATACTTACTTAGGAATCTGTCCAATTCTTCTGTGTTTTCCATCCTAGGAGAATAAAGATTTTTAAAATAGGTACTGGATAATTTTCTGAATTGTCACAGGATTTATGGTGATTTCACCCACTTCATTCTTCAATGAACAAATTTGAGTCTTTTATTTCTCTTTTTTGATAAGGTTGGCTAAGGGTTTATCAATTTATTCTTTCAAAGAATCAAGTCTTCAATTCTTTAATTCTTTGTATTGTTTACTTAGCCCTCAACTGCATTAATTTCTGCTCGTTCATTATAATTTTCTCCCTTGTATGGGCTTTGGGCTTGTCTTGCTTTTCTTTTTCTAGAAGCTTGAGGTGCAACATTAGGTTGTTTATTTGTGCCCATTCTGCTTTCCTGATGTGAGAATTCACTGCTAAAAATTTCCCTCTTAGGAGTACTTTCATTTTGTCCTACAGGTTCTGCTATGTTGCACCTGCATTTTCATTTAATTGTAGATGTTGTTTAATAACTTCTTTAATTCCATCTATGGCCCATTGGATGTTCAGGAGCGTATTATTCAATTTCCATGTGTTTATGTAGTTTTTTCAGTTTCTTTTGCCATTAATTTCCAATTTCTTTGCACTATGGTCAGATAATATACATGGGATAATTTCAATTCCTTTGTATTTACTTATGAATGTCCTGTGGGCTAGTATATGGTGTATTTAGAGAATGTTTCATTTTCAGCTAAGAAGAATGTGTATTCTGATGCTGTTGGGTGGAACATTCTGTAAACATTTACTAATACAGGTTTGGTTCAATTCTGATATTTCTTTGCTGATTTTTTGTGTACTTGATCTATCTCTTTGTGACAATGGGATATTAAGGTCCCATGTTACAATTGTGTTATTGCTTACTTAATTTTTCATGTCTGTTAATATTTGTCTTATATAGTTTGGTTCTCCTGCATTTGGTAACTATATTTATGATTGTTATCTCTTCCCTTGCAGTTTTCCCCTAACAAGTAGGTTGAGACCATTTACATTAATGGTTACAGCTGATATGTATTGATTTATCTTTATCATGTTATTTTTCTGCTGTTGGTTTTCTGCTTTCCCCTTATGTTTAATTGCTTGCCGTGCCTGGTGCTTTCTTTTTGTTGTTGTTCTTGAAATTGTGGTCACTTTTATCTCTATCTAGAATATCTCTTTGTAGGTTTGGTTTGGTGGTCATGAATTTTTTTCAGTTGTTCTTTGCAATGGAAGTATCTTATTTCTCCATTAATTTTGAAAGATAGTTTTTCAGGGTACAACAATCTGGGTTGGAAGTTGGTTTTTTTTTTTAGGATTTTAAATACTTTGAACTCTTCTGACTTGAAAGTTTGTGTTGAGAAGTCTTAGTGCAGTTTTATTTTGGTCATGGTTGTTTGCAGTTCTGTATACTTCATTTATTTGTATATCAAATTGTTTATCCACACTTGGGAATTTTTCTGCCACTATTTCTGTGAAGAGTTTTTTTTATGACATTTCCAATGTCTCCAGCTTTCTCACTGACCCCAATCAGTCTTATGCTATTCTTGTTTGTTTCATCTTGTAGCTGTTGGATTGATTTTTTATGGTCTCACTATTTTTAAGATACTTTTTTTTTTGTGATCACTGCTGCAATTCTGTCTTCAAGATCCAACACTCTGTCTTCTCCTTCATTCAATCTGTTGCACATACTTTCAATGGAGGTTTTTATTACTTGGATTTCTGTTTTGATCTGTTTCATGGATTCCACTTCTTTCCTGTGTTGGGCATTCTTTTTTCATCATTTTTCTAAGTTCATCTATTCTTTTACCTGTGTCTACATTAATAGCTTTGATTTTAAGCATCATTGCTTTTTGTAACTGAAAGATTATTTTCTCTGTAGCCTTTCCACTTGCTTTTTTTTTTTTCTTCTGGTGCTATCATTTCAGAAAATTCCAGTGTTTGACTTCCAGTTTCCTTTATCTCATTGTGCTCTGGGCTTTTCCCATTTCTGCTGGGGTGTCTGGGGTTCTATTTTGTTTCTGCACCTTGTCATTTTCTATTTTCTCTTTTTTGTTTGTTTTGTTTTCAGTGTTGTTGCTTGCTGATTTCTTATCATAGATAGCTTTATCACTAGAATCAAGGCTTTCCTAGGAGATGTCTGCTCTTCATGGATGCCTTCTAGATGTAGGTGGTTCTTTATCGCTAGTCCAAGAACTTACCTTCCCAATTTGTAAAGGATGCAAAGTTACTATTTGGCTCAGCACCTAGTCCTTTGTTACTGGGCTGTGTTCATGATTATGATCCCACATAGTCATGGTATAATCATACAAGGGAGAAAAATGGATAATAACATGTGTGAAATCCTGACTAAATTTAGTAATGACAACAGTTTCAAGTACTGCTTAACTACTGACAAACTATGGTAACCATTAACCTGCTACCTCTAACCACAGGAGAAAACTCTAAAGTTATATAACAAAATCAAACATATACCATGTACTTGCGTGCAGTGATTTTGCTCTTAATAGAGTGATTTTACACTGCTGTGTGGTGTGTTGGGGGGTTAAGATGGGTAGGGGACCGGACAAAGTGATGAATGAGTTCAAATACAGTAGAATCAAGGCTGGAGGTCAAAGGAAGATCTCCTGAGTTTTGGGAAACTGGAGGACACAGAAGGGAAAGAATGAAATAGAATGTGAAGGAGTAATCAGAAAAGGAAGAGACAATGTTTACTCAGTTGAAAGTTTAAACTCAAGAGGTAGTTGAGGAAAGAGAGACAGATGATCAGCAGAAGGAAAGAAAGAAACAAGCAAACAAAAAAGAAGGGTAAGAAACCTAAACAGTGAAAAATAGGAGAAAGAGAAGAATGAAAAATAAGAAAAAGAAAGGATACCAGAAAAAAGAGGAGAAAAAAGAAAAACAAAAACCAAAACCCCAAACAGAAATAACCACAAGATGCAAAATGAAACAAGTTGAAATCCAACCACTCAGGAAAGGGATAGCCAATCAGTAAAAAAAGGGGGAATAG
>RJWT010032316.1:0-14153 GCA_004365215.1 Cuniculus paca | reverse complement strand
CCCTCTGCCAAAATAATCTTCTAACCCAGACTTCCATGGTCAGATTGGAATTTCTGTTTCAGGGAATCAAGGACTATTCCACAGATCAGTCCTTCAGGTTCACACCCTTATTCCTGGTACCATATGCCTGTGAGGTTCAAGGTCTCTGCTAATAAGATTATTCAGTAGATTAAAATAGTTTCTTCAGATTTGGTGATAACGTCAACTGTAATGAAACTTCATTTAGAAATCTAAATGTCCACTACATTGTAGGGTAGTTTTTATTATAATAGTCTCTAAAATTGAAACTGATGATCTGTGAACAAATTGTGACTCTCATTTTGTGAGCTGAGTACTGTCACATATTTCAGTTACAATATATAAATCATCAACTCTAAAGGAGACATACTAGTAGCTTCCTCTCTAAAAGGGGGGCCATTTATTGGTTTTAATGCAGAAGGAGGCACAAAGAAGATACCTGGACAATTTCAGTTCTATTAAAAACGTATAGTGCTTCTAATCTGCCTAGACAAGTGTGTGATGCAGAGACATTGATGATACTGAGTTTCTGCCCTTACGAATTCTACTTAGAAAGAGGAGGCTGGTGTAAATTCTTATACAAATGTTCATTACACTTTGAGGATTCTAATAGCATAATTATTTCAACTCAAGAGGGTGATGCACATCAGACAGCTTATTGGAACTTATCACTGAATGATAAAACAATAAGAAATAATTTTGGTTTGCACACATTTACCCAATAATCATTTTATCCCTTTCATTTTTCATACATTTACTGAAGACTTTCCATATGGAACAAACATGCAATACAGCTTGTGAAAGAGATAATTCCCCTTCTTCTCAAACCTTTGCCCAGGTTGTAAGAATATATGACTTTGAGATTTTTACCAAGAAAAGACATGTCCTTTCTACAATTTGTTTTTCTTCTAATTCCATAGGTGCTAACCCTTAAGACTTCAGATCAAGAGTGAAATTATTTAATATCTGTACATAGAATTAACCCAAATGTATTTAAAAATCACCTACAAGCCTTTCAGTGCATATCTGTCTAAACACTTAGGATATAGAGGCAAGTATCATGTATGCTGAGACATAGGACCTCCCAATCCAGGGGACACTTTGAAGACCACTGTGAAGACAAGATGAAACTTTCATCTTGTCCACGTGTAGACAAGATGAAACTTGACACTTGGAAGTGTCTGAGTCATTACTTCCAACAAGATTGTTGGGACAGTGGATCACCTGGCAGCGTTCTAGGAGAGGCCATGCTAGTTCCTCATTCTCACACAAATATGATGGAGGAGAACAAGATAGGCTGTGCCCTTGTCAATGTGTCTGTGTGTGAAGCATCTGCATGAGTAAGTGCTTACAAGGCCATGTACAAGCACAGGAGTGTGGATGAGGGTTGGATAGAAAACTGCAAGTTGATGGTCACCTTATCTAAGAAAGACTGAATATCAATTTTGTATTTTCTGTTAGCTTGCTTGCTGGTTTTAGATTCTATGTTTAATTTTGGTGTTTTCTATTTTTGTTCCAACAGAAGAAGCCACTTTGGAATGGACATCAGGCTCACAGTCTCTGATAAATGAACAAGAATTCTAGCTATTCTAAGGTCCGTATCTTTGGTCATTTCATTAACAGTGCATAAACAATCTGAATGAAGTTTTTCTCCTTGAGTATTCTCCTGGAAAGTCTAACAATTATGGCTGCAATACTAACTAAATGAATGAATGGACTCATTGAACATTGTTAGATGAATGATGAATGAGTTATTGCAGATACTCTTAAATTACATTCCCTTTACAAAAAAAAAGCCTATAAGATCTCATAAGATGGCAGAGAATTTAGTGTGAAATCAGATGATTTCTACCACAAAATCTACTAACCTCTAAAACACCCACACTAGCCCATAGATTTATCTCTCCTACTGACCAGGCATGACACTTTTCCAACAGTATTTATCTCTCTACTATATCCTTTACAAATAATATTTTATATATACTTTTTGTAAAGTTAATTTTTTATTTTCTTACAACCTCTCCTTTACATTTAAAAAAGAAATCTCCAGTCCTCTCTTCCCAGCTCATAAAACAGACCTGAAGCAGAGATTATGATCTACAGTTCTCAATGAAGATACCACTGCATAGCATCCTGGGTCCCTGAACCAATTTGCCAATGACTACAACCTTGTCAAAGCCATTGTATTTTCTGGGTACCATAATATCATGCAGTAGTCTGTAATCTTCCTTGGATTACAGAAAAGAAGAGAAAAGGGAAGTGGAATATCAGAAAAAATGATATAATTGCCAATAATGTGTGAGGATCAGGACCTCCTAATCTTCTAGGATCCAGTATGATCCTTGCACTCTGCTTCTCAACCCCATATAAAGTCATCGCTGATCAAATTCTGTTCTTGTATTGCTTACCTCTTAGGAACTTGATCTTTTTTATCTGTAACTATTATGAGTTTATCCATAGAAGACATGGGAGGGAAACAGACACAATAATGGTGACTAACCATGCTACAGGATCACAACTGAAGTCAAGCAGAGCACTACCTGCAGAAAAAAGTATAAGCAGGCTCTAAAGACCATCTGGACTTCTCCATACATAAGTTAAATTTTTTCCTTTTGTCAATGTACAGAGAAGAGCACACTTGCTGAATTCTGATGGCAGCTATAATAGAACTGAGGATGCTTTACTTTGTTGCTTTTGTATGTATTTTTTTATTTTCTTCCCTTTTGTGCTAGTTTTATATGTTAAAAGGAGAATGACTATTAATGCTGGAGTTAAAATCGCATATTTTATGGACATAACAGGTTAACTCTCACCAAAATATGTGCATAGAGAATTCAAACACAAGCTTTGTATCAGCATATTGCTTCTGATCTTCTCACACCTTCCCTCAATTGTCCATTATACTGTGACCCCTCTTTGTGCTCTTTCACTGCTACAAATAAGCTCTCAAACTTCCTCTCCACCAGTGCCTCACTATAGATGTAAAACGAAGCACCAACGAAGTCCTATTTCTTTCCTCCATTTGTAGTTATCTTTTACCCTTTCCTTCTTTCTGAATGATTTTCTTCTTTTTTCCTCTTTAGAACAGTTAACTTAACCTCAGTCCTATATCATAGGCTTTCTCACATATGTTGAAAACAGTGAAATTATTAAAAGTTTTAAACTGCGTGATTGGTATGTGGTTAATTCCGTAGATGCTGACATAACTGAGAATGGCTCTCCCTTTGTAACACAGCAAGCAAGACTCATCATATTACACTGAGTAGGTTAAAGAGGTATATAAATATCAAAGCATAACCAATGCCAACATCACATCACGGGGAAACGTACACTAACTAAAGAGAACTCCACAGTAGAGTCAGTTTTTCTATCTTGAAGTTGCACAACAAATACATTAGAAACATGAGAAAACAAGGCAAAAAGTTGCTTCCTAAATCTTTTGACTCCCCAAAAGCTGATCTCCCAGGCATTGAAGTAAAGGAAATAAAACAATTAATTGGTTAAAATGTTTTAGTACATCAAACAAGAGGGAAATAAACACATACATAAGATGCCCAACAATCTCAAAGAGAATGTCAATTAACTGGTAAATGATTTAATTACTAAAATGTTCAACAAGCTTTAAGAAGACAAAAAGTTGATCAAATTTACAAAGGTGAGACAAGACATGATCATTTTAGTAATCAGTGATCATGAAAAGAAATCAAGGAAAAATTTCAAGATATTAAAATTTACACTGAAAATATGGACATAAGAAATGACCACTGTGAGGAGAGTGTGAGAACTAGAAGGCAGGTTTGATGTAGTAGATCATGTACTCAGGGATAATCTAAAAACAACAAGACACAATGGAACTTGGATCTAACAACTGCTTGATGATTCAAACTTCCCTATTGATTACAGAATTTAAGGAAAGATTGGAACACACCACAAGAGGAATAAAAAATTTATAGACAAAATTGTAGGGGAAAATTTTTTAAGTCTATGGAAAGAATTCAATTTCCAGAGAAACAAGGCATATGGAATCCAAGACATCCATGACCAGAAAATAACTTCATCACAGATCATAATAAAATTCCAGAAATTCAGCATAGAGAATAATAAAATCTGTTAGAGAAAACATCAACTTACAAAGTTAAGCCTAGGAGAATAACAGATTCCTTAACTCTATTCTTAAAGAGAACTCAGAAATATAAATGAAATATTTCTTTTTTTAATTTATTTTAAAGAGGGAAAAACAAACTAGAAAACAAGAAACAAAAGAGACAAATAAACAATGATAACAAAAACCTCAAAACAGTATCAATATAGATTTTCAAAACAAGGTGGTAAGAACTTAACGAAGGTTGATATTTTACATAGGTATCTTCAAAAGAGTTACTCACACAACCAGATATAGACATGTAAAATTGATCTAATCCTATGAATGTTAACTGCTTTCTTTCAAGAACTAATAGAAGTAGTAATACAATCATCTTAGCTATGTTAAGTGTAGACATACAAATTTATATCTTTCTTCTTTTCCCTTCTTTCTTTGTCCTTTTCCCTATCTGAATTATTTTTCCCCTTTGAGCAGTTTCTTACTCCTTGACAATAGTTATTGAAGATTTTGGATCTTACTTACCCTTTCAGTTTTTTATAATAGGCAGACAATAAATATTTACACATGAGAATTTGATTTATTGCACTTATGAGTATTGTTTTAAGTGGCATCTATTTGCCTATAAAACCCTCAATGTGATCCTTCTTTATAGCTGTGTAGTACTCCATTGTAAAAAAAACCACATCATTTTTATCCATTCCTCAGGTGATGGGCATTTGAGTTGTTTCCAAGATTTGGCTATTACAAATTGTGCTGCTGTAAACACAGATGCACGTATATCACTGTGGTATCATGTTTTCAATTCTGGGAATACACCCAGAAGCAGGATAGCAGAGTAAAATGGAACCTCCATTCTCAGTTTTTTGAGGAATCTCCACACTGATTTCCATAGTGGTTGCACCAGTCTACACTCCCACCAGCAGTACAGAAGAGTTCATTTTTCCCCACAGCTTATCCAGCATTTGTTATTGGTTGTTTCCTTGATCCTGGCCATTCTTTCTGGAGTGAGATGGAATCTCAGTGTTCTTTGAATTCACATTTCTCTACCGACCAATGATGCTGAACATCTCTACATATATTTACTTCCCATTTGTATTTCTTCAGTTGATAAGTGAGTATTCATCTCAGATGCCCATTTTGTACAGGGTTTTTGAATGTGAGATGTCTGAATTTTTTTAATTCTTTCTATGTTCTAGATAGAAGTCCTTGTTCTAAGGGACAGTTGGCTAAGACTCTTTCCCAATTTGTAGGTTTCCTTTCATTGTGTTAGAGATTTTTTTTTTTTGGCACCGGGAATTGAACTCATGACCTCACACTTGCCAGGCAAGAGCTTAGGCTACTGAGCTAGATCCCCGGCCCTTGGAGATTTCATTTGACATGAAAAATTTTTTAATAAGATGAGATCCCAGATGTTGATTCTGGAAAGTATTTCCTGTGCAGTTTGATTTTTGTTCATTAATTCTCTGCCTAGTCCTATGACTTTGAGGTTTCTACCTACTTTGTCTTCCAGCAGATTTAGTATTTCTGTTTTCAAATTTAGATCTTTGATCCATTTTTGCTTTAGTTGAGTGTGTTGTAATGGACATGGGTCCAGTTTTAGTTTTCAGCATGTGGAAAGCCGGTTTTTCCAGTACCGCTTATCGAAGAGGTTATCTTTCTTCCAGTGAACACGTTTGGCTCCTTTGTCAAAGATAAGGTGACTGAGTGTGTTTGTGGTTTTATCTTTAATATATTCCACTGATCTCTAGGTCTGTTTTTATTCCACTACCATGCTGATTTTATCACAGTAGCTTTGTAGTATAACTTCAAGTCAGGAATTCTGATGCCTTCTGCCTTGACTTTGTTACCCAGAATTGTCTTTGCTATTCTAGGTCTCTTCTGGTTCCACATAAATTTCAGAAAGGATTTCTCTAGATCTGTGAGGTATGCAAATTTGACATTTTGATAGTAATTGCATTAAATCTGTACAACATTTTTGAGAAATTGGCCATTTTCACAATGTTTGTTCTTCCTAACCATGAACAAGGAATGTCTTTTCATTTTCTGAAATCCTCTTCAATTTCTTTTTTCACAGTACTGTAATTTTCACTGTATAGATCTTTTACTTCCTTTGTTAGATTGATTCCTAAGTATTTCATTTTTTAGAATACTATTGTGAAGGGTGTGGTTTCTCTTATTTCTCTCTCAGTGCATTTGTTGTTTGTGTACAGGAATGCGACTGATTTCTGAGTATTGACTTTGTATCCAGCTACATTACTGAATTTGGTTATTACATCTAGAAGTCTTTCAATGGAGTTTTGTGGGTCTTCTACGTAGTCTATCATGTCATCTGAAAATAATGATAGTTTTTTTTTCCTTTCCTATCATTATTCCTTTAATTTCTCTCTCTTGTCTAATTTCTCTGGCTAATGTTTCCAACACTATATTGAATAGGAGTGGTGATAGTACACAACCTTGTATTTTTCCTGATTTTGGATTGAAAGCTTTCAGGTTTTGACCATTTAATATGATGCTGGCTGTTGGTTTTTCATAGATGGCTTTTATTGGATTGAGGTAAAGACCATCTATTCCAGTTTTCTTACCATGAATGAGTGTTGGACTTTATCAAAAGATTTTTCTGCATCTGTTGAGATGATCGTGTGATTCTTATCTTTGGCTCTATTGATATGGTGTATTATATTTATTGATTTGTACATGTTGAACCATCCCTGCACTCCTGAGATGAATCCCACTTGGTCATGCTGTATAATCTTTTTGATGACTTGCTGCATTCTGTTTGCCAGTATTTTATAGGGGATTTTTGCATCAATGTTCATTAGGGAGATTGGCCTGTAGTTTTCTTTTTTGGTTGGGTCTTTCTCTGGTTTTCGTATTATGGTAATGCTTGCTTCCAGGAATGAGATAGAGAGAATTGCTTCCCTTTCAATCTCATTGAAGAATTTGAGGAGTGTTGGTATTCAGTCTTCCCTGAATTTCTTAAAGAATTCAGCTGTGAATCCATCAGAACCTGGGCTTTTCTATGTTGGTAAGGTTCTAATTACATTTTCAATTTCATTAACTGAAATTGGGTTATTCAGTAATTTTACATCTTCTTGACCCAGCTTTGGTAATTCACATGCTTCTAGGAATCTGTCCATTTCTTCTGAGTTATCAAACCTATGCAAGTAAATTTTTTTGAAGCAGGTATTGAGGATCTGCTGTATTTCCACAGGATCTAGAGTGATTTCATCCTTTTCATACCTTATTGCATGAATTTGAGTTTTTTCTTTCCTTTTTTGATAAGGTTGTCTGGGGTTTATCAATTTTGTTTGTTCTTTCAAAGTACCAGCTCTTTGATTCATTACTCTGTGCATTGTTTTCTTACTCTCAATTGCATTAGTTTCTGCTCTGATTGTTATAATTTCCTCAGTTCTTTTTGCTTTGGGCTTGACTTGCTCTTCTTTTTCTAGATATTTGAGGTGTAACATCAGGTTGTTTATTTGTGTTCATTCCATTTTCCTGATGTGGGCATTCACCGCAGTAAATTTCCCTCTGAGGACCACTTTCCTTGCATGGCACAGATTTGTGTAAGTTATATTTGCATTTTTGTTTGCTTGCAGATATTGTTTCATTTCTTCTTTAATTTGCTGTGTGACCCATTGATTGTTCAGGAATGTATTATTTAATTTCAATGTGTTTATGGAGTTTGTGCAGTTTCATTTGTGATTAATTTTCAGTTTCATGTCACTATGATCAGATAATATGCATGGGATATTTTTGATAATTTTGCATTTACTTGAGCATGTTGTATGAGCTAGTATATGGTCCATTTTAGAGAATGTCCTGTATGAAGCTGAGAAGAACATGTATTCTTGTATTGTTGGGTGAAACACTCTGTACACATCTGCTAAGTCCATTTGTTCACAAGTTTGATTCAGTTCTGCTATTTCTTTGCTGATTTTTTGTTTAGTGTATATGTCTTTTGTGACAATGGGATGTTGAAGTCCCATTATAATTGTGTTATTACTTATTGGATTTTTCATGTCTATTAATATTTGCTTTATATAGCAAGGTGCTCCCAAATTTGGTGCATATATATTTAAGATTGTCATCTCTTCCTCTTGAAGTTTTCCCCTAACCAGTATGTAGTGACCTTCTTTATCTCTTTTGATCATTCTTGATTTGAAGTACACATTATCTGCAAACAGAATAGCTATCCCTGCTTTTGGGGGGGTGGTTCCTGTTGCATGAAGTATTGTTTTCCATCCTTTCACTCTCAGTCTATGAATTTCCTTTTCAGTTAGATGGATTTCTTGTATGCAGCATATGGTTGGATGTTTTTTCTTGATCTATTCTGCCAATCTGTTTTGTTTAATTGGTGAATTGAAACCATTTACATTAATGATTATAAGTTATATATATAACCTTATTTTTGTCATGTTATCTTTCTGCTATTGATTCTTTACCTTTCCACTTTCTTTGTTTGCCATGCTTGATGGTTTTCTTTGGTTGATGTTATTGAAGTTGTAGTTATTTTTATGTCTATGTAGGCTATCTCTCAGTATTCTTTCTAGGGTTGGTTTCAGGGTCATGAAATTCTCCAGCTGTTCTTCGTCAAGGAAGTATCCTATTTCTCCATCAATTTTGAAGGATAGTTTTGCAAGGTACGTCAATCTGGGTTGGAAGTTGTTTTCCTTTAGGATTTAAAACACTTCATTACAAACTCTTCATGACTTGATTGTTTGTGTTGAGACGTCTACTGTAATTCTGATGAGCTTTCCTTTATAGGGTTTTTGTTGCTTTTCTTTAACAGCTTTTAATATTCTGTTATGTTGAAATTCTGGGATGTTGATTATTATATGTCTGGGTGTAGATTTATTTTGGTTATGGCTAATTGGAGTTCTATATGCTTCACTTATCTGATGTCAGTTTCTTTTCTTATGTTTGGGAAATTTTGCGCTATTTTTTCTGTAAATAGTCTTTTTATGTCATTTGTGTTTTCACCTTTTTTTCATTTACACCTATTAATCTTACATTGTTTTTCTTTAGATCATCTTGTGACTGTTGAATTGTTATGTCTTGGTGCCTTGTTAGTTTTAAAAGTTCTTTCTTTTCCTCTTCAGCAGCTGCAATCTTGTTTTTGAGATCTGAAAGTCTATCTTCACATTCATTTAGGAGTTTTTGCCAGCTTTCCATGGAATTTTTCATTTCCTGGGTAGCTCTTTGAATCTGTTTGATACATTCTAATTGGTTCTTATATTATTCATTCAAGGTTTCTATCCTTTGGCAGTGCTCTTCTATTTTTTTCAATCATATCTTCTTTAGATGTGTTCAGCATTTCTTTCATTACATTTATCATTTCTTGTTTTACCTGGGAGATTAGTTCTGATCTGATTTCCTTTACAGCTTCATGGGGTTGTCTCTTTTCTTCGGGTGCTATCATTTCCGAAGTTTCAGGCATGTGGCTTACACTTGTTTCCATGCCCATGTCTTCCAGGCTTGTTTGGGATGGTCAGGAGATTCAAGATGGCATTTTTCTCTTTCATTTTGTCATTTTCCTTTATTCCCCTAGGGCAGCTGAATGCAGTCTCTGTTGTTTGCTGGATTGAGGATGGCTGCCTGTATTGGAGGGGGCTTCCCTAGTCCATTCTCCTAATGGGACTCATTAGGCAAGACTTACCAGGTCCTGGCAGAACACAGAGGCTGCCAGAATGGGTGGAGTACCCTGAGTGGACCTTCAGCATGTCCAACACAGTGTTTCAAGGCTCCTTGGCTGATTGGTTTCATGGAACTCGCTGGTAGACAAATAGAAATCCTGAGGTTTGCTTAGGGCCACATCTGCCTCTTAGTCGATACTTCAGGGAGAACCCAGAGCACTATTCTGCTATGGGTTTCTTATGTCTTTGTCCCAGACACAGATTCCTCTGTGACCTGGCTTTCCACATTCTGAGATTCACCTGTGGTGACTTGTGCCTGTGATGACTTCCAGTGGAATTCACATTGCCTTCTACCTGCCACATTGCAAAACTTAAAGGTATGTTCTTATAGAATACTGGTGTCCTATGTCTGTCAGCATGCATATCTAAAATCTGAAAAAAAAAATCTGTACTTCCCCAAACAATAGAAATAAAAATTTAACATACTAACTATTCTTGATTTTAGTTTCACTCCAATAGTTTTCAAGCAATTTTTTTGACAAATTCATTGAGCAATGATAAAAGGTGCTCTACTAATAAAGCAAAAAATAAATATTACATGAAAAGCTACTGGTGAGCCTATGTAAAATATTTATGTGCATTTTTGCAGCTTCACCACCAGTAGTGAGAAACAACCAGAGTAACCAGGAGGAGGTGTGGTTTCAGGCACAGACTTGGAACACACTGGAGAGGACCTGAGCAGATTGGCAACGATGAGCTGCCAATGTGATGTGTGCACAGAACTTCAATGGGCTGACCTTAATGTTGGGAAGTAACATTTTGAACTGATGATAAGTGACCTTGACTACAAAATATACAATTTTTTTTCCTGCTATGAGCAGTGGAAAGACTCTAGTATTTCTGAATTTTGAAAGGATAATGGCACAGGGTTCTGTATCAGACTGAAAAGAGGAGAATTATGTTTAAGTCTCAGTCTTGCTATTATACCCATCCATAGATGTAAGCCATTTTAAAACTCCATGAACTCATTTTTTTCTTCTAAACTTGCTCTTCAATCTTAAAGACACATAGTTATAATGAAAATCACTGTTTTCCACCATTCATCAACCCATTCATTCCATATTTACTTCTTTAATATATAGTCTTTTCCAAGTATTACACGCATCAGCAGAGAACAGACAAAAATTTTGCTCCCTACATGTTTACAGTCTAACAGACATGGTGAGGTCACCACTCTGAAAAGAAACATAAAATTCAACAGTAAGTCTTAGTTAGAAAACACAGAATTTGGTGCAAAGCCATTTCTGATATATGACGCAGAAAGTATTTTTTAAAGGAGTATCCCAGTGATGATTCAATTTATGAATGTGAAATAAAGCTAAAATGACCTAAAAGAAGGAAGTGAATTATTTCAGACTTACATAACATTACTATGATTATAGTAGTAGAATATACACAAGAATAAACAAGAAGGAGATTTCAGAAAGATGGCGGAACAGTAAGCAGCAGAGTAAACATACTCTCTGAGAGAAACAGTTGAGATGCTGGTATGTAGCATCATGGGGAGGATAAGAAGGAAGGAAGTGGATCCCCTGGACCCAGGAAGAATCTAAATGTGAATTGAAGCTCACAGAAAGAGTAAAAAGAAAAATTTAAATGAAGAGGAAGGTGATAACTGGCAGCATCTTAGCCTGGAGCCAGACTCACCCTGTGAAAGGATCTGTTGGAGCCTGGGGAGGCAAGTTCGTGATGGTGGCTGATAACTCCAGAGGTCTCTGCAGAGAGGCACAGCAGAGGATGCCAGTGGTGGAAACGGAGGTCTGCACTGGCTGGCAGTGAGTGCAGGGGACTCAGTACTCCTGCTGGAGAAAGCAATTGTCTGGGAGCCATTTTGGAGTCAGGCAGGACAAGACCGGGGCCAGGACTCCTGCTGGCTTCTTCCAGCAGCTCCAGGTTGGGTGCAGAACCACAGCAGTTGCTTGGACTGAGTCCTGCTCCTGTGCACATTCCAGAGAGCATTGTGTGGGTTACTGACAAACGTGGGCCCACAGGCCTTAGACTGGCTCTGCTCCCACACATGTCCAGGGTCCCTTGTGGACCAATTCCCATCTTGGTCCAGGGGCACAGCAACCCACCATCAGATAACCGTGGCCAGCACTGGCTGCAGTGGCTGAGCAGTCTTGCTCCAGAGAAATTGTACCCAATGCACGAAGTGCCTGGGACCCGACTACCCACATGTATAGAGAACTCAGGAATATGTCAAGACAAAGAAAGAAAAGGCAATCTCTGGCACCCACCCAAAGCAGCACAAGTTCCGGAGAGCTAAACAGAGAAGAGATCAGGAGTCACACACCTGAAATGTCTGAGGTGATGTCAACTGAAATAAAGAAACAACTTCATGATGCTATAAAAAAATTAGAATACTATCCCAGGTAAAATAAAACTGAAAAAAATAATAAAAGAATTGCTAAGCACCTCTAAAGAAGTCATAGATAAAAACAAAATAGAGAAGCATACGAAAATGAGGGAAACCATGATTGAACAATATAAGAGATATTTAGAATGCATGAAAAAGATTCAAAGAGATATCCAGGAAATTAAAAATTCCATTGCAAGCTGGCAAAACCACTTGAAAGAAGCAGATGATAGACTTTCAAACCTTGAAGACAAGTTTGCAGCTTGTGACCGTGAAAGGAAAGATCCCTTAAAAGTAAGAAGGAAACAGGAAGTAACAATTCAACAACTGCAAAACAACTAAAAGACAGACAACATTTTTTTTAAAGAATACAACCAAACAAAATAAAACAGAGTAAAGTCAATCAAAACAAACTAATGAACATGGTACATGACTTATGAACAATGTAAAAAGCAATTGATAAGGCTACCATAATGCCTGTTGTTATGTGCAATATGCCTACCCATACCATCAGGGATAAGTAAAATCAAACAAAATACAACAAACTAAAACAGTAGAAACAAAACAAAACAAAGCAGAACAATGTAAGCAATAGAGAAATTCAAGATACTAGCAAAACAGCATTGGCTACCATGTTTGTTATCTTCAGAATAGTTGCCCACACCTTCAGACATATTACAATCAAACAACACAGAATAGAGTAAAATCACTCAAAACAAACAATGAAAGCCATACAGGGATTCCAAACAAGATCACTGGACATCCTCTATGGCTTCCATGATATATTTTGTTATCTTTAAAATAGCTGTCCATGCCATCAAGTATAATAAAATCAAACAAATCAGAATAAAATGAAAGTAATCAGAACAATGAATACAATCTGAATTTCAAATCATGATAACAGATTAATAGTGGTCATTTCCTTCCCTTTTTACACAGTTCCTCCACTTTGACTTTCCCAATATGTATTGCACATTTTGGATCCCACTAACACCTTTAGTTTGTTATGCTATGGAGACAACACAAAATTCACCCTTGTGACTCTGAACCATTACATCCATGAGCACTATTACCAGTTGCCTCTATCTAACTACAAGAGCCTTGAGGTTATCTTCCTTTATAGCTGAGTAGGTCTCTACCATGTACAATACTATGTCTTTCTTATTCATTCTGCAATTAATGGGCAGGCTACCCCTATTTTTTTTCTGGCTCCCTGTCACTTATGGCATTGTTCTCTCTCCTTTGACTTTCAATCTATGAATTTTCTTTCTAGCTAAATATGTTTCTTTCATAGAGCATATTGATGGATCCTGTCTCCTGATCCACTATTCCTCTGTTTCTGTCTATTGATGCCTTGAGGCCCTCTTGCATTGTCTCTGCCATGCTATTTTCCTGCCATTGGCTGCCTATTTTTCCTCTCCATTCAGTCAACTGGCCCCACTTGGTGGTCCTGCTCTGAAAGACACATAACTTAAGAATTAAAAATGTGATTGAAAAATCAGGGGCAAAGACAAGTGACATCCGGACTCTATTTCCAGAAATAATTTCTGAGAACTTCCCAAGCATGGTAAAAGGAAGTGAAATTCAAATAAGTGAGGTATATAGAACTCCAGCAAGCCATAACCAAAACAAATCTACACCCAGTCATATAATAACCAAGATTCCACATATTCAACATATGAACAGAATATTAAAAGCTGTTAGAGAAAAGAAACAGGTCACCTATAAAGGAAAACTCATCAGAATCATGTCAGACTTCTCAACACAAACCATCAAGTCAAGAAGAGGCTGGAGTGAACTATTATACAAGTCCTGAATGAAAACAACTTCCAACCCAGACTCATGTACCCTGGAAAACTTTCTTTCCAAATGAATGGAGAAACAAGATACTTCCATGACAAAGAGTAGCTCAAGGAATTCATGACCACCAAACCAACCCTACAAAGAATACTAAAGGACATTCTAGAGAGAGATAAAAAGG
>RJWT010032315.1:0-14144 GCA_004365215.1 Cuniculus paca | reverse complement strand
CAACACAGCTAAAGGAAGGGGCAACCTGCACTTTCTCACTGGATCCTGGCTCACAGTGTGAGAAAGATTCAATCTATAGAAACACAGTGAAAGTGAGCAACTCCAGAAACGCACTGGTGGGCTGAAGCAGTGGATGCTGTGTGCTACATGAGCTGCTGTGTGACTCCAGACCAAGTGACTGCCACGTCCCCTGGGGAGGGTGCTTGGTCTGACATTTTAGGGAGCAGTCAACTGAGCCTGGGACTCAGTGTTAAACTACCACAGTGACTTGGTAAGGAACAACCACAGGAGACATCCACAGTCAGGGAGCCATAGGCAGGCCTGCAAGAGACACCCAGAGTGTTATAAGCTAAATGACTCAGGCCCCAGCCCCGTGACTAGAACTTCCATGGATTTGAAAGTCCCAGAACACCATGCCCTAATCCTGTTGCCAGCTTGCTGGTGATATAGGGGAATGAAACTCCCAACCTACTAGATGTCCAGTATGAGTTCGTGTTCTCTAGAATCCAAGAATAAATTTTAGGAACAATAGAGGTTAAGAGCAGAATGTATTTATTGAGAGAAGGAAACTAATGTGAAGATAGAATATCAGATCTAGAAGACAAGGATACAGATAGTGATTGTCAAATGAAAGATTTCTTAAAAATAGGAAGGGACCACAAAAAAAAATCATTTCAGGGCTGAGGGTTTAGCTCAGCGGCTCAGGTGCCTACCTGGTAAGTGCGAGGTTGTGAATTAGATCCCAGTACCAAAAAAAAAAAAAAAAAAAAAAAAATCCAGCAGCTGTTAGACAATGCAAAGAAGAATAACAAAATTAATTGTAATTAATGAAAAATCAGAAGATAGCATAAAGGACACAAAAAAACATGTTCACAGAAGTAATAGCAGAAAACTTCCCAAGCATGCAGAAAGAATTTGATAGATAAGTGGCATACAGAAGTCCAATTAGCCATGATCAGAAAGAAACTACACCAAGACATATATTAGTAAGGATTCTAGAAGTTCAACTCAAGCAAAAATATTAAAACCTGTTGGAGGGGCCAACGATTTGGCTTGGTGGCTCAAGTGCTTGCCTGGTAAGTACAGGTCATGAGTTCAATCCCCAGTACCAAAAAAAAACAAAACAAAAAAAAAACCTGTTGGAGAAAAGAAACAAATCACCTGTAAAGGAAAACCCCTCAGTCACAGCAGACTTTTCTCAACATGAATCCTCAAGTCAAAGAAAACTTGCAGTGAATTGTTTGAACCCCTAAGAAAAAACAACCTCCAACCCAGATTGATATGTCTCACAAAATTCTTGTTTAGGCCAGGCCTGGTGGCACATGCCTGTAATCCCAGCACTCAGGAGGCTGACACAAGAGGATCGTTGTGAGTTCGAAACCAGCCTGGGCTACAAAGTGAGCCCAAGGCCAGCCTGAATGGCATAGCGAGACCCTATCTCAAAAAGACAAGGGCTGGGGATTTAGCTCAGTGGCATAAGTGCCTGCCTGGCAAGCACAAGTTCATGAGTTAAATCCCCGGTGCCAAGGGAAAAAAAAAATTCTCATTCAAAATTGGTGGAGAAAGATATTTCCATGATAAAGAACACCTAAAGAAATCAAACCACCACTCCATAAAGTTCTGAAGAATATCTAGAAAAAGACAACAATTCCAAGAGTCCCAGTAGAATGAATCCATCAGGGAAGGCAAGCAATTAAACAGAAGAAAAAGAAAAGAAACCAGCAACAGGAAAATAATTTGACAAGGATAAGTCAATACATACCAGTTATAACTATCAACATGAACGGTTTCAACTCACCAATCAAAGGAAACAAATTGACAGAATGGAGCAAGAAACAAGATCCAACAATATGCTGCACAATAGAAACACATTTAACTCAAAAAGAAATTCATAATCTTAAGTCAAAGAATGGAAAGCTGTACTCCATGCTACAGGACATCATAAAAAAGCAGAGGTAGCTATTCTTTTTGCAGACAAAGTGCATTTTAAGCCAATACTGATCAGAAGAGACAAAGAAGGTCACTACTTGTTAAGGGAAAAATCCAAGAGAAAGTGATAACAATCCTAAATATATATGCACCAAGTACTGGTGCATACAACTATACAAAACAAACACTAATGAATATGAAGAAATCAAATAAGCACTAATACAATTCTAATGGAAGACCCACTCAATGCCCCACTGTCACAAATAGATCAACTAGACAAATATCAGAGCTGAACCAAACCTTTGAACAGATGGACTTAGTAGATACCTACAGAGTGTTCTAACCAGCAATAGAATACACATTCTTCTCAGGAGCACACAGGACTTTCTCCAGAATAGACCACATACTAGCTCATAGAACATGCTTAAGCAAATGCAAAGGGATTGAAATTATCCAGTGCATATTATCAGGTCGTAGTACAATGAAATTGGAAATCAATAGCAAAAGAAACCACAAAAATTACATAAACACATGCAAATTAAATAACACCTTCCTGAACCACTGATAGGTCACAGATGAAACTAAAGAAGGCCGGGCTTAGGGGCACATGCCTGCAATCTCAACTTGGGAGGCTAAGGCAGGAGGATTGCTACAAGTTTGAGGCCAGCCTGGGCTGCAAAGTAAGTTCAAGGCCAGTGCAAATTACACGGTGAAACCCTGTCTCAAAAGAAAAAGAAAGATTAAAGAAGAAATTAGACAATTTATGCAATTCAATGATAATGCCAGTGTGACATACCAGAGCTTATGGGATGCAGTGAAAACAGTCCTACAAAGAAAATTTATGGTGAATTCCCACATGAGAAAAACAGAGTGCACTCAAATAACCTAATGTTGAAGCTCAGCGTTCTAGAAAAGAAAGGGTAAATTAAATCCCAAGCTCATGTGAGGAAAGAAATTACAAAGATGAGAGAAATTAATGCAGTTGAATCTAAGAAAATAACAAAAAGAATCCATGATTTGAAGAGTTGTTTCTTTGAAAGATTAAATAGGCCCTTAACCTTATCAAAAGAAAGAAAGAAAAGATGCAAATCCATGCAATTAGTAATGAAAAGGGTGAAATCAGAACAGATCCGGTTTCATCCGCAGCACCAGCAGTCAGTTTTGAAGAACATGAAAGGAGATTTATGGAAGTGTATATAGGAAGGGTCTCAGGTGCTGAGTTACAGAATAAAAGTGTAAAAGTTTGTAAAATGCATGCGAGGGGAGAACCCCACAACCTGCCAGCATTTCCATGGCAGCACATGGTAGGTGAGTCCCAGGAAGGCACTGCATCCCTCCTCGTCCGTGCTGCTGCCAGTGAGCCTCATACCTTACACTCTGGTTGTGCCCTGATGCTACAAAGCACTGAGCAGCTGGGAATCAGCATTATTTCCACTGGTGTTCAGACAGCACTTTTTTGTTTAAATTTTGTAGCATAAAATTCACACTACAGAAATAACTTTAGTTCAGCAGAACACAGCATGGGAATCACAGTGATAGCCACTGAACTTTTGCTGTCAACAGACATTGCTGAGCACTGTGCGTAAATTGTCCCCTGGAGTTTAACCTGGAGCCGTGGAGTAGTGTGTGCGTGTGTGCGTGGTGTGCATGTGTGTGAATGCCAGGTATGGGACCCTGGGCCCAGTGTGTGCCGTGCAGATGCTCTTATCACGAGTCTACACCCTCAGCCCTAGTACCCTTCACAGTGAACGAAGCTCAGGGTTGGGAGAGGTGGCATGGGCCCTGGAGTTACAGGAGCACACAAGAGATCACTGGGGTACAGAGGAGCAGGTAAGCTAGTCTTCCCAGAGAAATGAGGTGCCCGGCTCCAAAGAGACCAAGCAAGAGGAGCCTCTGGGTTGTGTGGTCCTGGGACGCAGCGAGAAGTTGCCTGGCTGCGCCCTGGTTCCCGTTGGCCCCTCTGGAGCTCAGGTTTTGCAAGTGCCTTTGGGCCAAGCCTGCCTTTTTCACGGAGTAAGTACCAAAGAATCACGAACTGAAGAACTAACTGATATTAGTATTTGATATTTATCTGCAAGTCACATAAACTTCGTTTTTGAGTAAGAAGGATCCTTGGACTTTTGCCTATGGGACTGAATAAACTATCTTTTGGGGTTCAAGCTCATGGCTTTCACATATCAAAAATACACATGGTTGGATGGGCTGGGAGAGTTGTCCAGAGCAGGCTGGAGCTGGCGCCAGGGTGGGTGCCTTCCGCCCCTCCAGGTGACAGGCGACAACTTTGCTGCAATAGCGCATCACCGCTGGCTGAGCTTCAGGGACCTCACTGCTTCTCACGACTTTCACTGCCCGCTCATATGTTACTCCTGAATGGTGTGTTGTCTTCTGTCTGTCTGTCTGTCTTTCTTTCTTTCTTTCTTTCTGTATTAGGAATTGAACCCAAGGCCTTATACTTGGTATCTACTGATTTTAAATTTTAACAAAAATTTTAACTCTTGTGTGTTTTCTTTTTTTTTCTCTTTCTTTCTTTTTCTTTTTCTCTTTCTTTCTTTCTCTCTCTTTCTTTCTTTCTTTCCCCCTCCTCCTCCTCCTCCTCCTCTTCTTCTTCTTCTTCTTCTTCTTCTTCTTCTTCTTCTTCCTCTTCTTCTTTTTCTTCCTCCTCCTCCTCCTCCTCCTCCTTTTTGTTGTTGTTATTGCTGTTGTTTTTGTTTTTGTTGTGCTGGGGGTTGAACCGAGTCTTCTCATGGGCTATATCCCCAGCTTGTGTTTTGTGTTCTTGAGACAGGACCTCACTAAGTTGCTCAGGCTGGGCTCACACTTGTGATCCTCCTGCCTCAGCCTTCCAGTGTTGGGATTACAGGCATGCATCCCCTACACTCAGCTCGATTTGTGTCTTGAGATTTGTCTGTGCTGATGTCTGAATCTACTCCTAGGTACAATATCACATCATATGAATACACCTTCCAGGTTTGTTCTGCTGGGAGACATCTGGCTGCTCATGTATCCCTTTGAGGGGCACAGCATGTGACTGATGTTTGGGACAGTACTTCAGGACATACTTTGTTCTATGTCCCCCAGTACCTGTGTACAAGGGCTTCTTTAGGGGCAACTCGAGCAGCCCTAATCTGAAAATCTGAAATGCTAACCAAAATATCCAAAGCTTTGAGAATGCCTACATGACCCTAAAAGTGGAAAGTTCCACACCTGAACCCTTGTGACATGCCACGTAAAGTCACCTTTGGGCTGTGTGCACACGGTGTGTGTAAAGCAGAAATGAATTGTGTGTGTTTGGACTTGAGTGCGATTCTCATGATGGTTCATTATGTATATGTAAATATTCCAAAACTCAGAAACATCCAAAATCCTTCTGGTCTCAAGCATTTCCCCTAAGGGGTACTTGGCCTGCAGGGGTTGCAGGGTTGTCAGTGATGCTGATGAAGGTGCTGTGTGAGGTCTTGCTTCTGGTCAGTTGCGTGGTGAGTTATGGACTCTGTAATGTGCTGAGTGACCAGGGCTTGGTCTAAGTTTTATACACATTCTTGATTCAGTTTGCTAACATTTTATTTAGGGATTCTGCACGTGTGTCCTCAAGTGAGATCGAGTTTCAGTTTTTCTTAAGTTTTGGTACAGAGGTTTGCTGGCCCATAAAATGAGTTGGGCAGTGGTTAATTCCTTTTCTACCCTCTGCAACAGTTTATGGTAAAGTTGTGATTGTTATTTCTGGAATGTTTGCAAAATTTGCCCAGAAAATTATTGGGGATTCAAAAGAATTTTGTGTTGTTTTGTTTTAAATTATACCTTTTTCTAAGAATTTGCCCATTTTGTCTAAACCTTCAGATGTGTTGACATGGTCTTTCAGAATGCCTTTGTTTCACATTTTCACTGTTTGCTGCTGCTCTGGTTGCACCCAGAAGCATACCAGGGAGCCAGCCTGGAGATGCATGGCTGTGTATCCTCCTCAACCAATGTCCCTAAGGCTTGTGCACCGAGGGGAGGCCAGGACAGGGACTTACTGCTTTGGTAGTATCAGAAATTAGAACTGAAGCAACAGCAGGTGTAATGAGGCTTAGGAGGGGAAGGGAGTGGAAAGCACTCTCCTGGGAGCACTGAAGGCTCGCTCAGCCCTGAGAAGGTCGGGCCAGCTTGGCCAGGCTGGGGCCTGGGATGCCTCTCCCACCAGGTGTAGGACCTGCATCAGATGTCCTGCGCCCCCTGCCATTGCTGCTTGGGATGATGGGGTGGGGGTGCTGTATGTGGCTGCAGGGAGGGTGGGACAGGGCCTCTTCACTTTAAAGGTAATAGGACTTAGAGTTAGGACTGAGGTCCCAGCTCTCCTGCTGTACAATCACCTGACACATCCACTCCTACGTCCAAGAGGGCATCCCCATCTGTGTCCCACCACAGAGTGCACACAGAGGGCTTAGAGTGGACTCCTGGGAGTGGCATTACCAAGATGGCTGGGGCACAGTTTATGCCCAGTGAGCTCAGTAGTTTGATCTGGGAGCGTCTGGCTTTGTGGATGAATTTACCTATTGTTCAGTGAATAAAACGTTGTTTTTTTTTTTAGCAGTAAGTGGTTGAGAGGGAAGGACTTGCGGTCTACCTTCTTGGAAGGAAAAATCATCTTTTTTCTCTTTGAATTGGGTTCCTGGGATATTCATTTAACATATATTACTTTAGTGTAGTGCACATGCAAACCAGAGTGGAAGTTCTTCGTTAATAGCAATGTGAACTTCTTAAAAAAATTTTCCTCCCCCTCTCAATTTCCTTCTCCAACCCATATAAAAGTAAATGTCCGTGAAACCTGCCCTGGCTGCTTCCCCGGCCTGCTGTTTTGACAGCTGTCCTGCACGCACCTCCGTATAGCTGTTTGTTGAGCACGTAGAGGCCCTGGCCACACACCTGCTGCTGTGTTGGTTTTGCAAAGCCAGAGCACCTAGATGTTGGTGGCAGCTCCATCTCTACCCTACCCATGGCCCCTGACCAAATGTGACCCTCTCCCCTGCCACCATGGCCTCTGACCCATGCGCTCCTCCTACCGTGACCCCTGCGTGAGCACGCCCCTCTCATCACCCAAACAGGTCGACTGGCAGCTTCTGTTACTCCTGTTTTGCAAGTCTTAGGTTGTTGCAGACCCTTTTTGCTGATGGGGAGCTTCTTGCCTGTGGAGGTGGCAGCATTGCATGCATGCCTGGTGCTCAGTCTTGCCCCACTCCTGGGCTCAACTCTTGGCAGTGGTTGGGCTCCTTGCTGATGTTCTTGTGAGCACTCTGTTAGGGAAGGAGTTGGGAGGGGTGGAGTCATCTGGGGAAGGGGAACTTTGTAAAGCAGAGCCCATCCTCCCAGGAACCATGAATCACGTTATCAGATGGACACTCCAGCAGCCGGAACACAGGACTGTGCCTGTGTGGCTTCCCTGGTCGCAGGGAGTGAGCTACACTTGCTTGACCTTCGGCAGAGAGGGTTGCACTGAGGACCATGGGCAGCCCTGTGCATCGTGGTGGATGGGCTCCGCAGGGCCTGTGGGCTGCCTGCACCGCTTGGCGCTGTGGTGGGCCAGCCTCCTGGGGTCACAGAGGGGACCATAAATAGAGCTGCCAGTCTGGGGAGTGTCTCCAGGAAAACCATGCTAGGCTTTGCACTGAAGGCTGCACTCTCCTGCCTCCCGGGATGCTGCCCTGTTCTGCAGTGAATTTCCTAGGTGCTTGTTCTTCAAGCAGTGAGTGACAGCAGAGTATGTCGGCACCTGCTGTGGATTTGAGGGAGCATGACCTCGTCTTTGCCATGCTCCTAGCACCCTGTTTCTGCACACCATGTGGCAGGGCTGGCCAAGTGTGTTCAGGTAGCACAGGAGCTGCCTGCCAGCTTGTGGTGTCAGGTCCACCTGCCTGTGGGCCATGGGCTTGTGAAGCGAATTGCTCTTGAACATTGCATTGCTTTACATCATTACAGGAGGCAGTCATTGACTTTGGAACTTTGTTTTTGGGCCAAGAAGTTGAGAGGTATTTCTGTCTGTCTGTCTGTCTATCTATCTGTCTGTCTTTTTGAGACAAGGTCTCCCTATTCAGTTCAGGCTGGCCTTGGGCTCACTTTTAGCCCAGGCTGGTCTCAAACTTGCAGTGATCCTTCTGCCTCAGCCTCCTGAGTGCTGGGATTGCAGGAGTGCACCACCACACCCAGCTTTGCTGTCTTTCTTTAAACATATATTATCAACTGGAAAATTCATGTTGTGGTTGATTCTGATAGAAACAGTGCATAATTACAGTGCTAAGAATTCGGGATCTCACAGACTTTGCTGTGAGAAAGAACAGGGTCCCTGTGAGAGGTGATTGTTCGAGATGCACAGCTGGCCCTGGCCCTGCCCCTGTGAGCTGAGCAAGGCTCTGGACATCCCAGGCCTCTGCTAGGGACTTGTGTCCCTGGGCTGCTTGCTGCGTGACCTCCACAACCCCCACTGTCCAGCAGCCTTGAAGGCAGAGGTGGTGTGGGACCTCACAGTGCAGTTGGGGGTGGCTGCTGCCTGGAAGCCTTGCTCGTGGTCTGGCTGGGAGCATTCAGGATGGGGGTGGTGGTAAAGGTCAGGTTTGGTCCCCACACTGTCCTGTCACCCTGTGAATGCTATCGCACTATTAGTCATTGCTGGGAATGTTCCCACCAAAACCCAGTACTAAGGACTGAACCCAGGGCCCTTCACACTGACCTATAGCCCTTGCCCCTTTTATTTATTTTTGAGCCAGGTCTTGCTAAGTTGTAATATGTGTGTTCCTTCAGTGCTGTAAGCACCTTCCTCAACCTTGATGTTCATCTTTCAGTAAATGACCATATGTAGAGACCAGAGAATTGTTTCTAACATTTATTTCCTTAAAAAAAAAAAAAAAACAGGGCTGGTGTGATGGGGAACACTTTTTAATCCCAGCACTTGGGAAGCTGAAGCAGGAGGATCGCTGAGTTCCAGGCCAGGCTGGGCTACAAAGTGAGTTCGAGGCCACCTGAACTGCATAGTGAGACCCTGTGTCAAAAAGACAAAAAAAAAAAAAAAAAAACCCAACTCAACCCCCCCAGTGGCAGTGGTGGTAGCAGAGGTGCAGCACCAGCCTGGAGGAGATTGGCTAGTCCCACAGTGACTTCTGAGACCCCCACTGAGATCCAGGCAGGACCTGGGGATGAAGCAGGCTCTCCTACCCCGTGCACCTCCGGCCCTCTGAGGACCTCCTGTGTCCCCTCCCACCCTCAGGACTGTGGGAGGAGCCGTCCCCACCAACCTGACTAGGGAACAGCTGTGCCCCTGTGCAGAATTCAAGTCTGTCCTGAAAGGCCCAGAACTGCACGCACACTTCCACAGTTTACCTGGGGTCCTTGGACTTGCTTTACCTGCTCATGGACAAGTGTACTGGCCAGGGTGTCACTGGCAGCCACACCCGAGCAGGCATGAGGTGATCTGTCCTCTGTGGCCTGTGCCGGTGGCAGGAGAGGCTGTTCATGGGAAGTGCATGCTGTGTGTGATCGGCACCAGGCTCTGCAGCAGGTGGGTAGATCCCCGGCTGGAGGTCGGTCTGGTGCCAGGCGGCTGCAGAAGTGCTCAGGCTTGACCAGTCCTCACTGGCCTCAGCAAAACTAGGTGTAAATGCCCCTGGGGCCACCACCCCTCCCTTTCACTTACTGTTTTATTTTGCTCTGCTTTTGCAGCATCAAACCCAGGGCCCGCCTGCTGCTTAGCTCCACGCCTCCTCTCTACCTCAGGGCCCCAACATTTCCCAATGACAGGTCGCTTCCAGCATCAAGATATTTAAACTCTTCACTGTGTCTGACCTCATCGCTGAGCCCGCTGCTGGGGGCCATGCCTCTCTGGGGAGAGGCCTTTGGCCCCACAAAAGAGGAACCTAAAATCTGCACCCATATCCTGTGTCCCTGGCCTTGGTGCCGCAGAGCCACAAAGCCACCCCAAGGCCACCCGCTTCCTCCTCACAGAGCCAGAGACCAGTCATGCCCTTGCTCTGTGTGGCAGTAGCACCCACCCCCATCTCCCCATGGCCAAGGTCCCCATAAAGTGTGGACTGCCCATCTCAGAGACTCAGTGACTTTAGGCAGCTCTTGGGAGTCTCTGCAAAGTACTTCTTGGCTGGAGTTTAACGTCTCAGGAATAATCTTGGAGAATATCTCCGGGGCAGCCTCAAGCTAAAAACAGCTTTTCCCAGGCCCGCTACCCTTGCATTCACCTGCCCGTCAAAGGTGAACTCTACCCTGATCCCTTGCCTGATGCGTTGTGGCGGGGGTGGTAGGGAACTGTTCACTTTTTATCTGAATTTTTTTTCTGGTACCGAGGATCAAACCTAAGGGTGCCGTACCACTGAGCAACAACTCCCTCCCTTTTCATTTTGAGACAAGGCCTCTCTTAGTTGCCCAAGCAGGGCTACAATTTACAACCCTCCTGCCTCAGCCTGTCAGATAGCTGGGATTACTGCCGTGTATCGTGACATCCAGCTAAAACAACCTTACCAGCTTAAGATACAATTCACATAACACCCAGTTCACCTGTTTATAGTGTACAGTTCTTTTTTTTTTTTTTTTTTGTCATTTTGAGACAGGGTTTCACTATGCTGTTCAGGCTGGCCTTGAATTTACTTTGTAGTCCAGAATGGTCTCGAACTCACAACGATCCTCCTGCCTCAGCCTCCCGAGTGCTGGGATGACAGGCATGCAGTTCTTGCCAGGCATGGTGATGCACTCCTGTCTTCCCATCACTCGGGAGGCAGAGGCAGAGGCAGGAAGATGGCCGGAAGTTCAAGGCTAACCTGGACTACATAGTGAGATCCTGTCTCAAAAACTAATCAAAACATAAAAAATAAGATACAGTTCTTGGGCTGGTATAGCTAAGTGGGGAGCACTTCCTTGCGTATATAAGGCCCTGGGGTTCCATCCCCCGCACTGCAACAAAACAAAAATGAGCTCTTCAGATTGCAGAGTGTACTTTTGTGGGTTTTCATTTTGTTTTGTATTTTGAGACAGGGTCTCCCTATGTAGTGCAGGCCAGCCTTGAACTCACGACGATCCTCTTGCCTCAATACTGGGGTTACAGGGGTACACCACCAAGCCCAGCTTGGTTTTTAGTTTTTCATACAGTTGTGCAACTGTCACCATGGCCTGGTTCCTGAGTACTTTATTACCCAAGGAAGAAACCCCAGGCCTTGGCCCTGCACAACCACTAACCCCTTCCTGTGCGTGTGGGTTCGCCTGCACCGATTGGAGGCAAATGAAACCCTGTGATTGTGGTCTCTGTGACTGGTGTCTCACATTGGGTGTGATATTTTGGGGTCAGCAGGTCATTCGAGGAGCTGCTTCTGTGTCTTCCGGTGCTGAAGGTGGGCAGCAGGCCTGTGGCACAGGCTTGGTGCTGAATGAGCAGAGCTCCACTCGGAAGGGGCCTAGATGCCCGAGGGGTGTGGGCTGGCCCCTAGTAAAGTCCTCAGCTGGCTTCACCTGCAGTAAGAAAATGACTTCGCCTGGGTTTGCTCCCCAGCACCACAAAAAAGAAAAAAAAAAGGCCACACCTCTGAAGGCACAGTCGCTCAGGGCCACATAACACTAAGTCATCACGGCAGTGCCCCCTCCCGGCTGACATGTGGGTGTCTGCACGTCAGGATCAGTGAGCATCTGGGAGCTCCTCTCTGGGGCCTCAGTTCTGTCCCATCGTTCTGAGTGTCCGTCTGTTTTGGCTCCACAGTGGTGTTTGGGTTGTAAATGCAGTTTGTAGTGCTAGGTGTTTGTGGGGCACAAAAAGATGCGGAGTTCATGAGTGTGGTGTGCAGTGATTAAGTGGAACTAATCAGCACGAGGCAGAGCGTGTGAACTTGGCCCTGAGCAGCTCTGAAATGCGTGGCGTGCAGTCATGCGCCACACTGTGCGCAGATCTAAAGACACCATGTGAGTGTGAGGACCGACTCCTGGCACTGTCATCCCTCTCCTTGTCCCAGCCCATTTCTCATGCGACATTCTGCTCTGGTTCCATACCCTCGCTCCCTTCAGATGCTACACCGAAGCAGGAACATGCAGATATGTCTCCCTGCCGTGGCACATTTCCCTTGGCATGGGTTCTGTGGCTCTATCCATGCATTGCAAATGGCAGACTGAGTTCCGTTGTGTGTGTATCTTTTTGGTAAATACTCAAAATTAGGATTGCTGGATCCCAGGATCCATCATGACTAGGGTAGGTTTGTATCCTGTTTTGGAAAGAAGTGTGAGTCTTCCAACTTTGCTTCTCTTTTTCGAGATTCTTTTGGCTACTCTGGGTCCCTTCCATTTCCATGTGAGTTTTAGGGTCAGCCGGTTGATTTATGGAAAGCAAAAAAAAAAAAAACCTGGACTTTTGGTAGGGATCACATCAAATCCGAAGTCACTGTGAGACTTGCCTCATAGTATTAGATCTTCTGGCCCAGATCTTGCACTTACTTGGCTAAGTTTGTTGCCAAATACTCTGATACATGTTCAGTGGCACCTCCTGTTTCCTTGACTTCCTTTCAGACAGCTGTGGCTATTGGATAGAAATGCAGTCATTTGTTGTTCATTGATCTTGTGCCCTGCAACCATGGAACTCTTTTTTTTTTTTTTTTTTTGTCTTTTTGAGACAGGGTCTCGCTTTGCAGTTCAGGCTGGCCTTGGGCTCACTTTGTAGCCCAGGCTGATCTTGAACTCACAAGGATCCTCCTGCTTCAGCCTCCTGAGTGCTGGGATTATAGGAGTGCGCCACCACACCCAGCTGGAACTCATTTTTTTGCACTAATCCTTTTACTTCCATGTGGATTCCATAGGATTTTGTGTATGTGGATCATTTAATTTATTCTGTTAGTGTAGTGTCTTACTTAAACTATTGAGCCAGCCATACATGTCCCAGATAAACTCACTCTGGCATGGTGTATCAGCCTTTGTGTGCTTTCTTTGTTTGAAATTTTTTTTTTACATCTCTACTCATAACAAGTATTAGCCTATAGTTTTCTTGTTGTCTCTGTCCTGTTTTGGTATCGGATAATATTGGCTCCAGAGAATGAGTTAGGAAATATTCTCTTCTGTATTTGCAGTTTGTAAGGTATTGATTGGTTCATGATATATTGATATATTATTTTGTGTTTTTGTTTTTTGTTTTGGTTTGGTTTTTTGAGATAGGGTCTCACTTTGTAATGCAGGCTGGCCTTGAATTCACTAGTAGCTGGGTTGGCCTTGAAGTCACGGTAATCTTGCCTCAGCCTCCCCAGTGCTGGGACTACAGGTGTGTGCTACCGCACCCGGCAGTTCATGTTCCGCTTTTAACCCAGGATGTAATACCTTCTTATTCTAGTACCAGTGGACACTCAGCACCTTCAGCCTCACTGTGGTAGGCACTGGCTGAACTCCAGGCCCAAGAGCTCCTGTAAGCTTTTCCCAACACCGTCACTCTGGGGCTGGGTAGGGACCCTTCCTGAGCATCGAGCTGGCCTTGCTCGTCCCTCCAGCAGTCATCTGGAGGAGTGTGCAGCTGGCTGGGGAGGGAGGAGGATCCCAAGCCTTCTCTGAAGGTCACCCAGTGGCTCATCTGAGTGTGCAGAACAGAACCAAGGATCTCTTATCCCTCCTGTGCCTGCACCACTGTTGCATGCTCATGTCTCCCAGGCCACACTGGGCCAAAGTCTCACCAGTCCGGTCACCCTGGTTTGTTTGATGCCTCAGATCCACCTCTGACCTGTGACCTCCCGCAGGTCCCACGTACACAGACCCAGCGGCCTGAAGCTCCAGGGATGACCAGCCCCTCCCCGCGCATCCAGATCATCTCCACCGACTCTGCAGTTGCCTCACCCCAGCGTATCCAGGTACCGCCCGCCCATTCCAGACAGACCCAGGACTCTACAAAGAACACAGTTGATGTTCACATCACTAACTTATCGTTGTTGTTGTTGTATGGTTTTTTTGAGACAGGGGTTTTGTTCTGTAGTCCAGGCTGACCTCTGACTCACTGTATATCCCAGGCTGGCCTCTAACTCATGGGGAACCTCCTGCCTCAGGCTGAGGTTACAGGCATGCACCACCACACCGAGCTTTTGTTTTGATTTTGGTTTTTGGTTTTTTGAGATGGGGTCTCCCTGTGTAGTACAGGCCAGCCTTGACCTCACTGTGTACTCTGGGCTGGCCTCAAACTCATGGCGATCCTTTTTCCTCAGCCCACTGAGTGCAGGCGTGCACTACCATGT
>RJWT010032314.1:0-14132 GCA_004365215.1 Cuniculus paca | reverse complement strand
CTATATACAAACCATAACAGTTTCCCTCATAGTCAGATATTATTAGTCTTGTCTTAGACTCTGTAATGACTCAAACCTTTCAGAATACACATGAATCCTCTACCTGAAACCTGTATATAAATCACAGTTTTTTGCTGGATGTATACGAGATATCACCTCTCCCTCATATCATTCTCCTTCTTTTAAAGGCAGACAAGCATGAGTTAACCTGTATACATTTTACTGATTGTTGAAGCACCTATTTTTTTAAAGAAAAAAAAAACCAATGGTACAAAATTTCAAAACAAGATTGTAGGATGGTAACAATGTTCAGTACACAGTGTATTGTTATGTTCAGAGTAGCTGCTCATATTAAAGATATAGGCATGAAAAATTGATCAAACAATACAGGTACAAACCTTTCTTTCTATTGAACTAATACAAATTAGTAGTATAACTATCTTAACTAATATATATATATATTTCCCTTACTTCTTTTCTCCTTTATTTCACTCCAGTTTCTCTATCCTTTTGAACAGTTTCTTCCCATTTCACAATATCTTTTGTACATTTTGGATCTTATTTACTCTTGCAGCTTCCTATACTAGAGAAACACTTGATTACACTATGAGAAACACTATGATTACACTTGCAAGTCTGATTTACTTCACTTGTGGGTATGGGCTCAAATTACATCCATTTCTCTGTAAATGTTTCAAGTTTATCCTTCTTTATAGCTGAGTAACATTCCATTGTATGAAAATACCACATCTTTTTTATTCATTCCTTGGTTGATGGGCATTTGGGTTGTTTCCAAGATTCAGCTATTAAAAATTGTGCTGTTGTTGCAGTCAGCGGTTGCAGGGAGAAAGATTATAATGAGGACATAGAATTTATAATATTATTTATGATGGTTATTACCCAGTGTTAAACACAAGAAAGTTCAGGAAATCTGTCTACAACACCAAAGTCTGTGCTGGGAAGGCCCAAAGTACAGTGGTGGAAGCTACAAGGTCTATGCCAGTGGGATGAAAGATCTATGCTATTAGGTTGAGGGTTCTATAGTGGAGCCAAGAAGCAATGCTTGAATAAGGACCAGGGTTCTCCAAAAAGTACCACAGCCATCCTCAGCGACAATGAGGTCCCATGCTCCTCCAACAATGAGAACAGTTGAGTACATGCCAGGAAGCCAGCGTGACAACTTCTCCTGGAGTTTAAATAGCAACCATCTTCCCCTCCGGAGCCAGGAAGCGATGCTCAGCATAAGGACCAGAGCTCCCCAAAGTGAACTGCAGCCTCTCTCAGCAGCAAGGTCCCGAGCTCCTCTGACAATGATAATGGCCAAAGTCATATTGGCGAGCCATCCTGACAAGCTCCTCCAGGAGAACCAATGGCTCCAAACAGCAGCACTTAGGAGAACCCACAATGCCACTGCTCTGCCTCTCCACATCTCTTTTTATGTTGGTAACTTTCCTCAGGTGGGCCGACTACACTCAGCTATTTTAATTCAGCTAGTGTTAAGTTGATCACCAGTTTTTAATCCATAACAGCTACTATAAACATAGGTGCACATAAATCACTGTGGTATGATGTTTTCAGTTCTTCTGGAAAAATTTCCACAATGGGAATAGCTGGGTCAAATGGGGCCTGTAATTCTAGTTTTTCTGAGGAATCTCCACACTGATTTTCACAGTGGTTTTACCAGTCTACACTCCCATCAACAGTGGAGAAGGATTCCTTTGTCCCCACAGCCCCTCCAGCATCTGTTATTTGTTGATTTCTTTTTTATATATTTTTTTTATTTTAAAGAGAATAAAACCCAACAAAACAAAACAGTAAATCAAAACAAGGCAGTGAAAGTGGTACAGAACTTCAAAGTAAGATGAGAGGAAATCAACAATGGCTATCATAATGTATCTTGTTATCTTCACAATAGCTGTCCATTCTATCAGACATAGTAAAATGAAATAAAACAGAATAAAACCAATCAAAACAGAACATTGAATAAAACAAAACAGGAGTAAGATCAATATTGGATTTCAAAAACAAGACAGAAGGAAATCCCCCATATTTGCTGTATTGCATACTGTTATCCTTGTAGTAGATGCTCAGACTACTGGCCTTAGGCCTGCAAAGTCAATCAAACAATACAAATCTTTAATTGTTTTTGTACCTTAGCTGTTATCAACTCAGCCTGTCCTCTGAACTAGCCAGTTGCTTATGGGGATGGGGTAGTAGTTTTTGATTCTTAGCCCATGCAATGGTCATCTCATAGGGAGGGTGATCTGGCCTCTCTCTTCCTGGGACCTGCTTGGTTTGCATGGCTTACCTGAAGGGTGAACTGGCTTCTTGGTGTGGCCCTCCCAGACCCAGCCTGACTTTTATTTGTTGATTTCTTGATGATATTCACTCTTCCTGGAGTGAGATGGAGTCTTAGTGTTGTTTTAATTTGCATCTCTCAAATGACCAATGATGTTGAATATTTTTTCATATTGTTTACTTGCTATTTGTATTTCTTCTTCTAAGAATGTGTTCATCTTGGCTACCCATTTTTGGATTGGGTCTTTGAATTTGATTGACCTGATTTTTTCAGTTCTTTGTATGCTCTAGAGATAAGTCCATTGTTTGTTGTCAAATTTCATCTCAGCTAAATCCACCCTCTTTTTTGGAAATATATAGAAATTTACAGAAAGGAAGTTAAATGGTAAACATTATAGATGTTTCAGATATACTGTTGCTCAGACAAAGGACTTACATGTGAAACACCTATTATGTGAAATTTGGCAAACAATTAAAAAGAAATTGGGTGAAACTGAAGTTCACCAGTAGCCCACTTGAAAAATAATGTATGGTGTTTTTCTAAAGAATTTTTTCTAAACAGAAATTTTAGAGTTCTGGCAAACATCATGGGGGTGATAGCAAAATAGTACTGCCTGACTGTGACACACAAACTGAATACTGCTATTTTCACTTAGGATAGGTATTCTGTAGAGTCAGCAAGGGGTAGTGGACAGCAGGATTTTTGAGAATAATATAAGAATTATTTCCTTTCCACACAGAATAACTGTACCATTTATTCTGTAGGTTTCCAAGTAAGAATACATTTGAATCAGCAGAGCCACCAAACCAAGAATGACAGCAGCCATGTCCAAACAGAATCAAACCAACCCTAGAAATTTACTGTTCTCATTGTGTAGTCAGTTACACAGTAGTTATGGGTGGGAGAAAGATTAAAAAAGGTAAGATGTATAGATATGAATACATGAAAAATACCCCTCACTTACTGTGGCATGTAGCATGAGATCACGCAGCCATTGTGTGTTATGCATCAAAAAGAAAAAGGTGTGTAAGACTGGCTAGTGAAGCAAGGTAGGATGAAAATGGGGATTATTTACTGGTTTTATTGGCAAAACCAAAAACGAAATACCTTTCAAATAATTTGATTTTCAGGATTATTACAGTGTATACATTTGTTTGTAATCCTTAAATTATAGACAGAGACTGCAGGGTGCTATGATAAACATTGGTACATGGAAGAACTATTCACACATGGGAGCTGAAGTCCTGCTAGTGAGCAACAATGCAGGACCAAGAGAGCTACAGAACTATCCTGGTATTCTTTGCTGCATGGCATCCACTTCAACCCATGGGAAAATGAAATCAGAGTGGAACCCCTGAGGTGATGACCAGGCTGTTCATTCAACACTGCTGTATGATGTTGACTGGGCCTAGGAAGCAGGGTTGTTTCTTCAGGTTCCATCATAAACTCTAAATGACAGGAGAAAAAAAAAAAGGGGGTAGTGAAATAATTTAAAAGGCAGTCATTGCCTTCTCTTTTATTTATTTACTTTTTTGCGGCACAGGGGATTGAACTCACGACCTTGTGCTTGCCAGGCAGGCGCTTAGACCGCTGAGCTAGATCCCCAGCCCTGTTTTGTTTTTTTTTAAAGCAGAATATATTTATTGGGAGAAAGAAAGAAAGCTTCTGTCAGACAGAAGGGGTCCCGAGTGGGTTGCCAAAGACTCTGTCATTTTAGGGACTTTTTATAGAGTAGATGGGTCCAAGGTGGGGAAGAATGGGAATTCCTAAGGTGGGCATAAGGTGGGACAGAACTATGGTTAACCAATAAGATTAATTGCTCAGGTAAAATTGATTAAGTTCAGGACAAATGGGGAAGCGAGTCACATAGCCAGCGAGCATGTTTAATGAGCAGTGACTCTTTCCCTAGGGGGTCCAGACAGGTGATTCCTAGCTTCCTTAGGCATCTACAGACTTATTTAGAATATCAGTCCTAGGAAGTAGGTGCTTTTGTTTGATCTGTTGTCTTGGGTCCGGCCCACAGCAGGAGGTGTTTCTCTCCTTTACAGTTGCAAGGTATCTAGATTTTTGCATTGGCTCCTTGGAGGACCTGGCCCTGTCTGACTGCCTATAGTAATTCTAACTATCTCAGCTTCCTGTAACATTCCCCCCTCTGAAGAAGTAACCCGAACTGCTGTGAGGGATAATGGGCGATGACCGATCTGGCTTCTTCAGGTTGAAAGGGGTCCTCAGTATTTTATAACCCCAGCCCTGTTTTTGAGACAGGGTCTCACTATGCCATTCAGGCTGGCCTTGAGCTCACTTTGTAGCCCAGGCTGGTCTCGAACTCACGATGATCAACCTATCTCAGCCTCCTGAGTGCTGGGATTACAGGCGTGAGCCACCATGCCCAGCAGTCTTCTCTTTTAGAGGGATCAGTTTTAGGTAAGCTGGCTTAAAAACAGAAAGTTTCCATAATGACTAAAATGCTGAAACTAATGGGCAAAGTATATGGGCTTTGGAAAAGTTGGAGGTTAGTGGTATGTAGTAAAGCATGCAAGTGTATCAACACAGACTCCATGTGAGCTTACAGAAGAGAAAATGCACAGAGCTCCCTGCTCCACAATGATGCCCTTCCATGACATGATCATGGACCTCATTTTCCATTTGGCACAAAAGAAGCTCTACCTGCTTCAGTTGGATCATTTGGAGGAACCACAAACTATCCTGTCTGCAGGTGCCTCCTTCAATACTGAATCAAATGAACTGGCACTATTGGGTCAGACATACAAGCAAGATGACAACCTTTTAAGGACACCTAAATTCAGTCAACATCTGCTCACATTTTTCATTGCAAATTTGGGTTGTCTGTTACAATGCAACCCCAATAATAATAATAACTACAGGGACAACCAACATCTTTTAGGGAATGTTTTCTCAATGCTTTCCAATAAAAAGTACTGCTATTCTCTAAATGACAGAGAACTATCAAATAAGAAATATGATTAGGTGCACAGCACACATATGAACTTTGAAATACTGAAAAAAGAAACAGAATCCTGACTTCCAGAATCCTGGTTCTCAGAATCTTACTGGACTCCTCCAGGATGGCTTTAGATAGGATGGTTGACCTCCTCAGTAGCCACAAAATCTGGAGGATAAACTCTACTCAATACATACATATTTTTAATTCTTACATCCCAGGAAGTTATCTTCTGATTTCACCAGATAGAGGTTGCTTTTACTGTTTATGTTGATATTTTCCATTCTTTAACACCTCCACAGGCAGAAATAAGAACATAAACAAAATGTAGATTTAAGAAAAGTGGAGACTTTTGAGAAGATGGTGGAATGGGAGATTGCAACAAATCAACCTCCCCAATATTTGGCATTCAGACACTAGAAAGTAAAAGTTTGGAGAAGAAATGTAGGAGGGAAGTGGATCACTGGGAGCTAGGCATGATCTGAAGGGAAAATTATAGCCCACTGAAAATATGAAAAGACAAGACCTCAGTGTGAAAAAGAAGGGGCAATTTGCACTTTTTCCCAGGCTCCTGGCTCGTTGTGTAAGACAGGAGGTCAAATCTGCTGAGACACAGTGAGGGCAGGTGAGTCCATAAGTCTCCAGTGAGAAACACACCAGTGCACTGAGGCAGCAGGTGCTGTGTACTGCAACAGCTCTTGAGTGACTCCAGTCCAAGGAACTGCTGTGTCCCATGGAGAGGGTGCTTGGTCAGACACCATTTTAAGGAGAGGCCAACTGAACCAGGGATGTGGAGTATTCATGGCTTCATCTCAGGGATCCTAGTGTTGAAATCCTACAGTAACTGTATGGAGTAAAACTGCAGGAGGTGTCCATGCTCAGGGAGCTACAGTCAGGCAAGCAAGACACACACATGCTGTTGTAAGCTGAATGACTCAGGCCCCAACCCCAGAACCAAAGGCCAGACAGCCTGAGTGTCTGCATTTGAACCTGCTAGAACTGGCACCCTACCCTAACCCTATTGCAGGCTTGTTGGGCTTATTCAGCACAGATCTAGGCTCTTTCTGACTCCCTTTTCTACCAGCAAGAGCAGAGTCACACCCTAAATTGGACATTATCACAAAATTGTACACCCCAGAAAATAACCATAAACTTGAAATCACAATGAAATCTTTTTTCTTCCTTTTCTTTTCTTTTCTTTTCTTTTCTTTTCTTTTCTTTTCTTTTCTTTTCTTTTCTTCTTTATTTCTTTCTTTCTTTCTCTTTCTTTCTTTCTTTCTTTCTTTCTTTCTTTCTTTCTTTGTTTCTTTCTTTTGTTCTTTCATTCTTTCGTTCTTTCTTTCTTTTTTTTTGAAAAGAATACAACATACAACCAAACAAAGTGAAGCAATACAGGACAACAATGAACATGGTACATGACTTCTAAACAAGGTAAAAGGGAATCAATAATGGTTACCATAATGCATCTTGTTATCTTCAATATAACCACCTATACCATCAGGGATAAATAAAATAAAACAAAAGAGTACAGAATAAAACCAATAAAAAACAAAACAAAACAAAACAAGCAAAGTAAAACAATGAAAGCCATACAGAACTTCAAGATAATAGTCAAACAGCAGTGGCTACCATAATGCTTCTTGTTATCTTCAGAATAGTTGCCTACACCTTCAGACATAATACAATCAAACAACACAGAATAGAGTAAAATCAATCAAAACAAAACAATGAAAGCAATACAGGGTTTTGAAACAAGATAATTGGAAATTCTTGATGGCTGGAATTATATATTTTGTTGTTTTTGAAATAGCTGCCCATGCCATCAAGTATAATAAAACAAAACAAAACAAAATAAAACCAAAATACAGAACAATGAAGACAATATAAGTTTTAAATCATGATAGTAGATTTACAGTGGCCACCTTCTTCCCTTTTTAGATAATTCCTCCCCTTTGACTTTCCCAATATGTATTGTGCATTTTGGATCCCACTAACTCCTTTAGTTTGTTATACTAGGGAGACAACACGAAACTCACCCATGTGACTCTGAACCATTTCATCCATGAGCATGATCTCAAGTTGCCTCTATCCACCTACAAGAGCCTTGAAGTTATCTTCCTTTTTAGCTGAGTAGGTTTCCACCCCATAAAATACCATGTCTTTATTATCCATTCTGCAATTAATGGGCAGGCTACCCCTACTTTTTTTTCTGGCTCCCTGTCACATAGGGCATTGTTCTCTCTCCTTTGACTTTCAGAGTAAGAATTTTCTTTCTGGTTAAATGTGTTTCTCGTATAGAGCATATTGATGGATCCTGTCTCCTGATCCACTCTGCCTGTGTTTCTTTCTATTGGTGCACTGAGGCCATCTACATTAATAGTTATGGCCCTCTTGCACTTCGTTGTCTCTGCCATGCTATTTTACTGCCATTGGCTCCCTATTTTTCCCCTCCATTCAATCAACTGGCCCCACTTGATGGTCCCCCTGCTGTTGTTTCTGAGACCATAGTCTTTTTTATCTCTCTCTAGAATGTCCTTTAGTATTCTTTGTAGGGTTGGTTTGGTGGTCATGAATTCCTTGAGTTGTTCTTTGTCATGGAAGTATCTTGTTTCTCCATTAATTTTGAAAGAAAGTTTTGCAGGGTACATCAGTCTGGGATGGAAGTTGTTTTCTTTCAGGATTTGAAATACTTCACTCCAGCCTCTTCTTGACTTGATGGTTTGTGTTGAGAAGTTTGCCATGATTCTGATGGGTCTTCCTTTATAGGTGACCTGTTTCTTTTCTCTAACAGTTTTTAATATTCTGTTCTTGTGTTGAATTTCTGGGATCTTGATTATTATATGTCTGGGTGTAGATTTGTTTTGGTTATGGCTAGCTAGAGTTCTATATGCCTCACTTATTTGAATGTCACTTCCTTTTGCCACCTTGGGAAGTTCTCCAATATCATTTCTGTAAATAGACTCCTGATGTTATTTGTCTTGACTCCTACTTTTTCACTCATATTTTTATTTCTTAAATTATGTTTCTTTGAGTTGTCTTACAGTTGTTGAATTGTTACTTCCTGGTTCCTTGTTATTTTTAAGAGAGCTTTCCTTTCATGATCACAAGCTGCAAACCTGTCTTCAAGGTTTGAAAGTCTATCTTCAGTTTCTTTCAAATGATTTTGCCATCTTTCAATGAAGTTTTTATTTCCTGGATATCTCTTTGAATGTTTCATGCATTTGAAATCCGTCTTATATTGTTCATTCATGGTTTCCCTCATTTTCCTATGCCCCTCTATTTTTTATCTATGTCTTCTTTAGGGGTGCTTAGCAATTCTTTTATTATGTTTTTCACTTCTTCTTTTACCTGGGATAGTATTTCTGTTCTAATTTCTCTTATAGCCTCATGAAGCTGTTTCTTTACTTCAGTAGACATCACTTCAGACATTTCAGGTGTGCAACCCCCCACCTTTTTCTTTTTTTTCAACTAATATCCACTTTATTCAGTTTTGTTCTATCAACTCAGAAGTCAACAAATGACCACATAAAAAAGGGAACATTTTTAATGTACACATATAAAATTGGTCTAGGTATCTAAGGTGTTTAATAAAAAATTGCCTAAGTTTCTATTTAGCTTCTACCAGTCATTCCTAGGCCTTAGTTACTACATTTTCTTCTATAGTGTTTTCTTACTTTCATGACTACAAAATGAGGCACTCATACAAAATAGGAATACATATCTTTATGTTATATTGATGATGATATCAGGGATATCTGAAAGAAGCCCTTACTCGTGACGGTTGTTTAAAAACTTGACACACACCAGCTGTAAGCTGAAAAGCGAACACCTGACTGACAGGCAAATGAAGCAAGTAGATAAGACACAGTCTAATGGTTGAGGACCTCCACAAGGAGGCTTGCACAATACTTCAGTGGTAAGACACATTCATTTGTCTTCTCTTGATGATGACTAAGTAACATTCTAAAGGAGGGTTTTAAACATAATCTGCATTTTACAGCATAAAAAAGTGTAAGTAAATAGCTTAATACTTTCATTTCTGAAAATAAAAGTAAGTGGCTAACTTGCAAGGCTTAAAAAAGTGCCAGTCTTCCCTTGACACTAGCCTCCTGTGTGTGTTTGCAAACGCAATACAGTGTAGAAATATCCAGTGTTTCTTTTCTGTTTTTTTTACATTAATTCAACCTAAATTCAAGAATTACACTTTGACAGCATAATGCTAACACAGAATGATACAACCAGGATCAGATCATTTGAGGGGAAGTTGTCCTCTATCATTTGTATGAGGGAAAGAAAAAACATAAGACAAGCTTCCACAGTAACCACAGTTGTATTAAATGTCAAAATAAAAATTACTTGTTTACATCTGGAATAAAGATGCCCCATCTTCTTTATTTCTCCAGAGAACAAGGGAGGTTGGGGGGTGGGCTAAAAACATCGAGCTTTTTAAATGCTAGCTGCATACAAATTTCACATTGGCATTTTTCTTCAGTTTTCATCTCAGTTATTAGCACTTTATAGTTCAGAAACCAAACATAATTTGCTAATAATGAACAAATGAACACCTCATTATTATGACCACCTGATAACCGGCCATATAAAATTAACCTCAACTGTTGATTTGTCTTCAACTTATAAATAGTAAAAATAAAGCAACAAGGTCTTCTTCCTTGAAGACTATTTTAGCTCAAATGTAAAATGAAGGAAAACTACACTATGATTTAAAAAGAAATCTATGTGAAGAAGGACAGCAAAACCAATGCTTTATGAACTATGGGCTTAAAATATTTATAACTATTGGTTAATAATAAAACCTGGATGCTACCCAAGCAAATACACCAGGGCTCCTTTCCTTAGAAAGGATTCCTCTCACTGAAAACACAGGACCAAGCACACCTGCAGGGGGAGGGGGTCCTCAGAAAGACAGCATAAAGTTATCTGCCAGTGAAAGGAAACAAGGGCAATTTTTGGTCACACACACACACACACTTTTTTTTAACAAAATGTAAGATTCATTTAAACTTTCATAAAATTGACAATCTTTAAGCTTTTGTAGTATCTGCCTAGTCCTGTTAAAACAATGTGTTTTAATGTCTTTAAATCAAGTTCTACAAATTCTCTGAAAATTGAAACCTAAATTAATTTGATCTACTTTAAGAACAAATTCATTATTTTCCTCATGAAAAGAACTTATGTAGCCATACACCATGACAGGCGGCATTACACTTTTAAAAGCTTTAAATTATTTACAGTACTACTATATTTCTGAATATAAGTCTTGCAAAACAAGAGAAATGGTTACTACAAAGTGCCAAAGAGTGTTAACACTGAATCCTATGTCAAACTTTTTTTTTATACTGATGTTTTAAAATAAATTTTAAAGTATTTCCTTACCATTTAGGGAAAAATTACTAAGAAATAAAACCATTAGAACATGTTGCTCTTGATTTTGGTAGCTTATTTTCATATTTTAAAAAATTCTGATTTTAATCTATGGGTTTTAATACTATATGGGAATACTTTTATAGTTTCTAAAGACCTACACTGTCCATTTTTATGAGAACTTCTAAACTGTCACTCAAAAGCAAACACTACCCTTACAATATACCATTAGCATTAAATACTTGGATCATGTAACCAACTATTCTATTCTCTGACCTTTGAACTGGATGCTTTGGTTATAAGGGAAAATCAAGTTTGCACACGTTCAGTTCTCTGAGATGTTTTATAGCACATTCGCAATGCAATGCATTACTATGTTAGAAGGCCAGCTCAGTCAGCTTCCTTTGCAGTTTTATTCTGTGTCTTGGTCATTTTTCTTTCATTGCTGAGACAAACACCTGACACCCAAAATTAGGGAAGAAAAGGTTTATTCAGCTTACAGTTTCTGGAGATTTCAGTCCATAATCAGCTGGCTCCAAGGCAGGGTGGCATGGCAGAGGGCAACACTTGAAGGCAGCAGCCAGAGCAAAAGATAGGGCAAACAAGCCTCTTCTCTTCTCTAACCTTAAATTGTACACAGGCCAACCCCATCAAAACCTTCAGGGTAGGTGTAACACTCAAAAAATGTCCTTGCCCTCATTTGCACAGGATGAGGATATTTACAAAGTATGAACCCTGACTCCCTGCTGAGTCTCTCAGTTAAACTTCTAAATGTCTCAAGTTGACACAATGTATTAACCATAAGAATCCACCCATTGTCAACCAGACATATTTCTTTAAATCAGCCTCCAGATACCAAGACATGCTAATTCTTTTTTTTTTTGTGGCACTGGGGATTGAACTCACAACCTTGCGCTTGCAAGGCAGGTGCTTAGGCTGCTGAGTTAGATCACCGGCCCTGGTGTTTTTGAGACAGGGTCTCACTATGCTGTTCAGGCTGGCCTTGAGCACACCTTGTAGCCCAGGCTGGTCTCAAACTCACAATGATCTGCCTGTCTCAGCCTCCCAAGTGCTGGGATTACAGGCGTGAGCCACCATGCCTGGCTGATGCTGAACATTTTTTCATGTATTTATTTGCCATTTGTATTTCTTCAGCTGAGAAGTGCCTTTTCATCTCAGATGCCCAGGTCTTTGAATTTTGGGGGCCTGATGTTTAAAAATTCCTAATATGTTCTAGATAGAAGTCCTTTGTCTGAGGTACAGTTGACTAACATTTTTTCCCAATTCATGGGTTTTCTTTCCACTCTGTTGGAAATTTCTTTGACATGAAAAAACTTTTTAATTTTTTAAAAATTAAAAAAATTTTTAAAAATAGAATAGAACAAAACAAAGCAAAACAAAACAGAATAGAGTAAAAAATAATATCACATTTCAAAAGAGAACACTGCAAGCTATACAGGTTTTCAAAACACAACAACAAAAGATTAACAATGGTTACCCTAGTGTCTCTCGCTTTTTCAAAATGGCTGTTCATACATTTACAGACAATAAACTCAAACAAAATAAAGTAATATAAAACCAGATAAAACAAAAGAGCATTACAGGCCTTCAAGTTGGACAACAAGAAACCAGCAATGGCTACCGTAGTGTCCCATTTTTCAAAAGAGCTGTTCTATTTTCTCACGTATTGCCTTCAAATAGTAGGAAAGGGACTTAAACCAATCATATCAAAGAATAAAAGCACCACTGGACTTCAGAACCTCTTCTCCATATTTATTGGGAATTTTGTATCTTATTGAGTCTTTCAGTTTCTTACACTAGGGAGACAATGCGGTGTTTACACATGTGTGTGTGGTTTATTTCACTTATGAGTATGGTATTAAGTCACATCCATTTACCTATAAAAGCCTCAATGTGATCATTTTTTATAGGTGAATAGTACTCCATTGTGTAAAAGTACCATATCTTCTTTATCGATTCCTCGATTGATGGGCATTTGGGTTGTTTCCAAGATTTGGCTATTGCAAATTGTGCTGCTACAAACATGCATGCACATACATCACTCTGGTTAAATGATTTCACTCTTCTGGGAATATGCCCAGAAGTGGAATAACTGGGTCAAATGGGACTTCCAGCCCTAGCTTTTTGAGAAACCTCCAGACTGACCTCCACAGTGGTCACACCAGTCTGCACTCCCACCACCAGTGGAGAAATGTTCCTTTTTCCCCACAGCCTCTCCAGCATTTATTGTTGGTGGTTTTCTTGATCCTAGCCATTCTTTCTAGAGAGAGATGAAATCTCACAGTTGTTTTAATTTGCATTTCTCTAATGACCAATGATACTGAACATTTTTTCATGTATTTATTTGCCACTCGTATTTGCTCAGCTGAGAACTTTTCATCTCAGAAGCCCATTTCTGGATTGGGTCTTTGTATTTCAAGGGCCTCATATTTTTTAATTCTTTATATGTTCTACATAGAAGACCTTTGTCTGAAGGGCAGTTGACTAAAATTTTTTCCCAATTTGTGGATTTTCTTTTCACTCTGTTGGAGATTTTTTTTGACATGCAAATGTTTTTTAAGAAGACAAGATCCCAATTGTTGATTCTGGGAAGGGTTTCTCTTGCAGTTTGACTTCTGTTCATGAATTCTCCAGTTACCCCTATGTTTTCAAGATTTCCACCTACTTTGTTTTCCATCAGATTTAGTGTTTCTGTTTTAATGTTTAGATCTTTGATCCATTTTGACTTTAGTCTAGTGTATGGTGATAAGCTTGGGTGTAATTTTAGTTTTCAGCATATGGAAAGTCAGTTTTTCAAGCACCATTTATTAAAGAGGCTATCTTTCTTCCAGTAAACATGTTTGGCCCCTTTGTCAAGCATAAGGTGGCTAAGTGTGTTTGTACTTGGGGTTGTATCTTCTAATGTATTCCATTGATCCTCAGGTCTGTTTTGATTCCAATACCATGCTGATTTGATTACAGTAGATTTGTAGTGTAATTTCAAGTCTGGGATTGTGATGCCTCCTGTCTTGCCCTTGCTGCGCAGAATTGCCTTTGGTATTCTAGGTCTTTTGTGGCTCCAGATGAATTTTAAGAATGATTTCTCTAGATGCACGAGGTATGCTAATGGAATTTTGATGGGAATTGCATTAAATCTGTATAATAATTTGGGAGAATGGCCATTTTCACATTGTTTGTTCTTCCTATCCATGAGTGTGGAATGTCTTTCCACTTTCTAAGATCCTCTTCGATTTCTTTTTTCAGGGCACTATAATTTTCATTGAATAGATCTTTTGCTTCCTTTGTTAGGTTGATTCCTAAGTATTTCATTTTTTTGGATGCTATTGTAAAGGGTGTGGTTTCTCTTATTTCTCTCTCAGTGAGTTTGTTGTTTATGTACAGGAATGTGACTGATTTCTGAGTATTGACTTTGTATCCAGCTACATTACTGAGTTTCGTTATGATATCCAGAAGTCTTTCTATGGAGTT
>RJWT010032313.1:0-14155 GCA_004365215.1 Cuniculus paca | reverse complement strand
TTTTGGCTCTCATAGTGTCAGAAATATGAATGATTTTTAAATACAGATGCACAATAGAAAATCACTTTTATCTCCCCTACTTCCTCTTAAAAGACAGACAGATTGACTCGAAATTATTGTTCTTAGTACTTCTCAGAAATGTATGTAAAACCTTCAGTTAAGAAATTTTATAAATAAAGAAGAATACTTAAAGGAATGTCTTTAAGGCCCCCAGAATTTATGGAATTGGAAAAAATGAAAGCTGAAATTATTTGACTGTTTAACTTTCTGCTAAGCAATAGGAAAATGGTGTGGAGCTTGCTTGTTGTTGTGCTCTTAACAAATAAAGTTTGTAGATTTTTATGGTGATGAAGATTTTATGTAAACTGGAGTAAAGAGGATTTATTTCAGTCTCTAGCATCTAAACTATATATTTTTATATAATCTCTCAGATTTCAAAAAAATATATTATAAACATTAAATGTATTTAATTGCTTGCTACTTACTCGTGCAGATTAAATGCTTTAGTAGACTTTATTTTTTGCAGAATTTTTTTTCCTTGAAAATTTTTCAATTTAGGCTTTTTAACTTAATGTGAAAGCCTTGCTTATTAGTGTTTATTATTGTAGGGTTTTAAAAATTAAATATTCAGGCACATTTGCGTAAACTATAGATCTGTTATAAATTAATAAACCTTCAAAACGCACATGATGAACTATTTATTTTTCTGTCTTTTCAGTGTGTCAGCATGAGAACCCTGAATGTTATTTTCAGCTCACTTTGACTCTTTTTCTGCTAGTGATCTGAAGTTTAGAGAAAGGGGCCAGACACGCTTTGACACGAGGAATGCTAGGCTGTGCTAGTGTCACCTGAGACCAGATTGACGTGTTGATGGCATGTACAGTCAACTCTCTATTGGTGCCAATAAAGGGTGCACTGGCGAGGCCAGCAGGGGCACTGCCAGCCTCCTGGACACTCAGCAAGCCTTGTGGGGGTGGTCTGGAGAGACAGCATCGCCCTGGGCATCTGGATGGCCAGGGCCTGAGGCAGACAGCTGCCCCTTTGCCAGGGGTCAATCAGTTGGTTCTGGCTCCCGGTGAAGCAAAGATCTTCCTTGGTTCCAAGGCAGGGAAATCCTTTGTGATTTGAACTGTGTTTAATCCAAAGGAGTCTACTGAAAGTAGGTATCAGGTCTTCTCTGGGTGGTGTGTTTATCCCTTCTTTCATTCACGGAAACAGTGCTTACGAAATGCTTTCCAGGCAGTAAGGAGCTAGGAGTACCTGAGGGAGCACAGACAAAGTCTCTGCCCACAAGACTGAACGGTCATGGGGAAAGCAAATCATATATGCACAATACATGGTAAGTGGGGACTGGCCCATGCGAATGGCCAGGGTGAGAGCATTCCAGGCGTAACCAAAGAGCAGAACCAAAATTTGAAGTCCTGAATATGTCTTTCCCTGCCTAAACTCACATAGCTGCAGTTAGGGACTATGATGCATTAACTGAAGTTAACAGCTGTTAACACAGATCTCAGATTAACTCCTCGATGAGTCAGCTGGAACGTCCATTCATTTCTCTGTCCTCATCGTTCCATGTAATCACTTCAGTACGCTTGCTTTACTGCAGATGGATTGGTTTTATCTGACATATTTCCATCGCATGTTTGATTTTTAATTTTTTGCTTACATCCTAGGGTTGATAGTGTGTGTGTATCTGGAAAACATCAGTATACCTAGGTACGAGTTTATCATTTATTGAGTGCTCACTCCACACCAGTCACTGTGCCAAGCACAAATGTTAGTCCCTGCGTTCCCTACCATGGCCATGTGAGAGGCAGCAGGTAGAAGCTCAGTTTTAAGAAGTTAGGAAGTCTTATCATCTCCTAGTAGCTACCGAGGACTGGACCAGGATTCATACCAAAGTTGGTCTGATCCTAAAGCCTGAGTTTTTAACTACTTTGCTGTATTAAACAGGAACACTTTAAAAATCACTCTGTAAATTTTTAATATATATGTATATCTGCACATTGCAAATTATAAGTACACTGAGATATTTTATTTCTAATATGTAATTAAAGATTAATTTGTTTTACTAAACTGACCAGAGAAAAATTCAAAACATAAATATGTAAAGAAATGGATCTAATAGGAATTTTCTCCAGCATCTAGTTATTTTTAAGTATTTCAATGAATGTATTGCTTATCCACTTTATGTTCTATCACGAAGAGGATGTAAATAAAGTACAGATATGATGATGATATGCAAGAGGTTTGCAGTTCACTTGAGGTAACAGAGATGTGTACAGTATGATTTAATTTTGTGTAACTAATGTTAACTACCAGAGTGTGTAAGTAGAGTAAGATTAAGCATAATCAGCATAGGAAGGAAAAGAAAGAAATCACTCAGGTAGTGAGATGACATTTGACCAAGACTCCACATTTCGTAGAATTTAAAAGACAGGGTGTCTGTATTTTGTTTGCAACAGAGGCCCTAAATACAAACCCAAGTGTAATTTGCATTTCCCGTGCCATGCCTTCCCTTTATTAGAATGGATAATAAAGAGTTGACTGTATTTGTACATAACACTTGAAAGCATAAAATGTGTTTTCTTGCTTATGTTTTTGTGACATATTTTTGAAGTTTTGCTAAATCATAAACTGCTACAGATACTCAATTCTCTATGTAATGTTTTTCCTTTTTTCTATTCATGTATTTGGTTTGTGACTTATTTAGACATAGTAGAAAATCATGGGCCAAAAGTTTCTGTAAAAACGAGGCAAAAACTTGATATTGCATATATTGTTAACCAAACATCTGTGTCTATTTTTACTACCTGCTCTACCTTTTTGATTCAGGTGAAGTATTTGATTACTTAGTTGCCCATGGAAGAATGAAAGAAAAAGAGGCCCGTGCAAAATTTAGGCAGGTATGGAAAGTGGTTTCAACTTTGTTCTGCTGTTGTGTTTAGTGATGTACAGTGGACAGTATCACAAGCTGGACCTCAAGCACACAAGACAGTTTAAAGAGTTAAATTACTGCTTGCTTATACTTTTTAAGATTGAAAAACTCCTGGAAACAAAGACCTGTTTTCCTGAACTTAAATTTAAAACGGTTGCAGGTGGTTGTTTTTAGATGGTAATAAACAGTGAATTTTTGTAAGCCAGACTCACCTTAACTCTGAGTCTTGGAAATACACACCAGACCAAGATAGAAAAGAAGTGCTTAATCCTTGGACACCTGTATCCAGCATTCATTACCCAGCCTTGTAAACCTCATGTATAGAGCATATATGTGTACTGTTTAAAGAGGTTATTGTATTACTTTCTTTTATAATTAAGTGTGTATTGGTATTGAAACTCTATAGATTTTAAGAATGTAGGTAATTTTATTTAGCCTCAGGCAAGGAATCTTGCAAGTGTGACAGGAGACCATGGTAAGATACTGGTATTTGCAATTAAACTCCAATATGATTTGTTACAGAAATTATAAAGTAAAAAAAATAATTTAAGGGCTGGGGATCTAGCTCAGCGGCCTAAGCACCTGCCTGGCAGGCGCAAGGTCGTGAGTTCAATCCCCGGTGCCGCAAAAAAAAAAAAAAGAAAAATAATTTAAGTCCTCTAGGATTTTATTTTCAATGTTTAGGGCTGACGTAGGGGAACATAAGCCTACTTAGTGAATTCCTATAGAAACGATTAATTAATTGCAAATTTTTCATGAAATGTATTAATGTAAGGTGCAATGGACAACTTATAATATCCTAAACTTCCTCTCCAGGAATTTAAAATTTTCATTTACAAATTGCTCCCCACCTTTTCTGCAACCACAGGCACTAATGCGGCAATTAGTGTGGTTGGAGAGCCCCCATCTAAGGGAATTGTTCAGGTTAACATATTAAACAGTCAGCGAAACTCTCAAGGGAGAGAGGAAGGGAGGAAAGATTTGTTTAACTTCGCGTGACATGACGTTTTCCAAATGGACTTGGTGTGTAAAGTCTCAGTGATTCAGGCCTTACAAAATGACTACTTTCTGAAATACACTTTGTGAGGTGCTTTGTACCAAAGACCCATGCGGCCCTTTTATTCAGGGTGGATTCCTAGAACCATCCTATTAAACTGTGAACTACAAACAGCTGGAGATGTGGAAAGCCACGTGATGGAGCTGAACCGCATCAGCCCCTTTACCCTTCCATTCTGCTCTCTGCCTGCGGGGATGGCAGTCCAGGCTTGCTCTGGTGCTGCAGGCATCACTTTAGACATCTTTCGTTTTCAGTATCAATCGCAGTAGTTTTAGTTTGTAGCAGAACAGAAAAAAATTCCAATTGGCATTAATTATTTCCATTGGAATCTTAGTTAATGTATATTTTAGAGGTTATTGCTCCTTAACCTTTTTCTTTTTAGTCTGCTAGTTTTCCTTATTGACCAAAAGCATACTTAGTGTGGAAAATTGCACTTAGAATTCTATGAAAGTGGAGAGGGTGAAAACGCCTGCTGTTTTCCAGAGCCTGCCAGCTTTGCTGGTGGACAGAAGGACAGGAAGCTGGAGCGTGGGCCCTGCTGTGATCCCAGCACTGACCGGGAAGCAGATCCATGCAGCTCAAATAATTACTAACGCTGACTTCGCTTTTTCAAATAACATGTGGATTATTTTGAGTCCAGGTTTATCTTCTTCATGTTGCAGTTCAGTGTCCAGTTAGTGCCATTTAAAATGTAAAAGTTGCCAGGTGTGGTGGCGCACACCTGCTGCTCTCGTGTTCAGAGAGGCTGAGGTAGGAGGATCAGAAGTTCGAGTCCCACCTGGCCGCCTGATGAGATCAACATAAAACATTTTGGAAAAGGACTGGGGATGCAACTCAGCGCGATGGCCCTGGGTTCAATTTCCAGCACAAAATGATTAATGAATTCGTTTACTGTAAAACAATGGGAAATACTTTCTGTTTGAGCACTCGTATATTATAAATATCAAATACATTTAATATTCGTAAGTGTTCCCCCAAAACTAGAAAGTTTATTTTTGAGGAGCTTATTTTTCTTTATGGGTTTAAGTTCTTAAGAATTAATAGATGTACGCTTATATTTATTTTTGTTTTCTCTGTATTTTATGGACCTTTTTTGTAACCATGAAAAAACATTCTGCATTAGCAAGGGCTCACAAATACCTGTTCTGATCCCCTGTTAGGGACCAAAGGGCACCAGCACCCTTGGAGGCTGCTTCGCAGTCAGCGCCCACGCAGCGCCTCTGCATTCTCTGGGACTCGTGGCCTGCTACACGGTCTTAGTATTGATGCCAGCCTCGTGGGCACTGCCAGTGAAAGCACAGGCTTCCCTGCCCACTTATAAGCAGTTACCAAGCAGCCCCAACAAACGTCCCTTTCCAGAAAGCAGGCTTGCATGGCCTTACAGTCCGTGCAGGGCTGCCTGTGACTGCAGTGCTCAGGGTCGCTGAGGGACAGGCCGCAAGGAAGGCCCTGCGTCCGCACTAGAGGGGCCAGAACCCTCCAAGACGGGAGAGTCCAGCTGTAGAAGGAATACCGCCCTGAAACTTGGCCCTGTGGCTGGGGGTTCTGGGGTCAATTCAGAAGCCCAAACAGGAAGTGCACCCTGCCGGGCAGGTGTGGAAATGCTGTGAGCCCCGCACTGGGACGCCAGCTGGGAGCTCATTCTCCCAGGGCGGAGAGTTACTCTTGCCGCTCTTCACGCTCTCGGTTTCCGAGCTAGCGCTGCTCTCGCAGGGACCATCCCGTCTGCCGTGAACACTTGGCCTCCGATTGTGTTTGGTGGCCACATCGTTATCCAGCGCGATGCCCCTGGATCATACGCGTGTGTGACTTGTGAGAGACAGCGGCAGCATCAGCACATTCCCGCCTCCAAGATACCGAAACAGCCTGGTTGGGCGCACATGCTATACGCTGCGTAGTGTGCCCATTAAAATACGCACACGAGCATGGAGGTCTTGTGACTGACAAGTGTAAGTGAGAATAGGGTGTTAGAATTTTGAAGCATTGCTTAGGAAAACTAACATTATAAATATTTGTTATTTTAGAGACACGCACTTCAGAATGATCATAGGCCCTCACATCACCCTTCATGGAAGAGTTTAGTGGTTCTGCAGTATTTGCTTGCTTGGAATTCAAGGTCTTTTGCTTGCCTGTCCAGCAGGGTTTCACTCCCACTCTATCCCTGTCTTCCCACCGGCTTTCCAGAGACCTCGTGTGCCCTCAGCATTAACGCACTCCACCCCACACCTCCCTGCCCCCCTCCCAATCTCATCATTTAAACCTATCCTTGTCCTTCAAGGACAACCGAGATCAATAACACCTATCCCAGGAAGTATTTCCAACCGAAATCGTCATTTTCTGTGATTCTTTCACTACTTTGTACCTCTGCTTGTGTGATTCTGCCTTGAATTATAATTGCACCCACGTTTCCCTTCTGAATCAGAGAGGAAGCTCCTGGAGACAGGGCCAGGAAGTGTCCGTTTTTTGTCCTCCCCAGGGACCCAGCACATTTTCTTGCACATAGCAGGACCTCAGTGACCTGGACCAGTGAATTTGATCGATTTATGTGTTACTCACTGTGTGTTGATGATTTTGTTTCCCATTCATATCATCTGTCTTGGGACCAGTGTAATATACATTAGCATAATTTCCTAACGCTGAAATACCAGTTTCATTCTGCTTTGAAGTTTTCTCTCCACCCCTATTCCTGTTAGCATGGTCATACTTTACATCACCTTTAGTCTTTTAAAAATCTCATTTCTGTCTCCATTTGTAAACAACTAACCAACGTTCAGTATTGCACCTGTATTTACTTTTAGCTGAGTCCACAGAGCTGATCGTTCTGCTGTGTATCACAGTGTTCCTTTTCCTCTCCGCCAGATCTCGTCATTAGCGTACAAAACAGCACTTTATCCCTTGCTGTCACATTCTTACCATTTTTTACCGAATAAAGAACTATTAGAGAATTTTTCAAATAATCTATTTCCCATTTATATCTTGGCTTTTAAATTGTTGGGTCCTTGCTGTTTAGCCCAACAATTTAAGGTGTCCTCAATTTTGGGTTTCCCAAAGAGCACCTTGCAATGGTTAAAACTCACAACTGCATGCAGGACATAGTCACAGGTATAGAACTCTTCACCCAGCTGAGTTAGTGACAGATAGAAGATTAAATTTCTTTTCTTTTCTTTTTTTGTACTGAGAGTCGAACTCAGGACCTTGTGCTTGGGCAGGCAGGAGCTTGTGCTGCTGAGCTATATCCCCGGCCCTAGAAGATTAAATTTCATTTATTCCTTTTTTCTTTTGATGATTGGGTGTTTTTAAGATTCAAAATATTTCCTATTTTTCTATATTTGAGCAGAGAAATATAAGATACTGCTATATACCTCTTAATAAATCGAGAAAGCATGCCTTGGGCTCATCTGATATAATTCCTGGGACGCAGTTTAGCTTTTTAAACTCTAGCCATTGGCCTGAAATGCTAATTCCCCTGCGCCAAGGCAACTATTTCAACATTGCAGTCCACCATTGGACCAAAGCTACGTACTGTACACACAGGGTGACATAATGATCCACACAAATCTTTACAGATTCTGCATTTAAGAGCAAGTTTCCTCCCGCTAATATATATAGTTTTCTGAACTAAAGAAATAGTGAAATTACTAAATATGACTTTGAAATTCAAATTAGTAATTCATCTACATTGGAGTTGATGATTGTGGAAAAATCAGTGTTGTTTCCTATGAAATAATTTTGACTCGTGTATCCAAATATTTATTTCAGATTGTGTCTGCTGTGCAGTATTGTCATCAAAAATGCATTGTTCACCGTGATCTGAAGGTAAGTTGCTGACTTATAACAAAAAATCGCAGTGTTGTACATTCTGTGACAAAGTCAGAGCTGCTTGGTTGCCTCCCTGTTTGACGCAAGTAGCTTTCATGTGATTCTCACAGTAACTTTACGAAATGCTGCACCCCCCTGAGGCCGTGAAGACAATATGAGAAGTCATCTAGCATCCAAAGCTAGAGAGCTTGAGTCACCATTACCTCATTTGTTTTAAATAGAAACATGTGGAAATTTATCCCCAAATAAAAATGTGCAAGATCCCATTCGACAGAAACAAGGTCTAGGCACAAATCCACATTAACCAGTGGAAGAGCCAGGGCCCCTCCTCTGCCTTGGAGCTCACCGTAGACAGCGCCTTTCGGGTCGCAGCCATGAGATGCATGGGACTGATGTGAACCAGCATATTCAGAAGGAAAGATACACGATGGCTTTCGTGTCGGTCAGGTTTTACTCCTTGATGGAACCTGCACGTCCACAAAGTAGCCCGTGACTCTTAGTCTCTCTCTTTTTTTTTTTTTTTTTGTCTTTTTAAGACAGGGTTTCACTATCAGTTCAGGCCAGCCTCGAGCTCACTTTGTAGCCCAGGTTGGCCTCAAACTCATCAATCCCCCTGCCTCAGCCTCCCAAGTGCTGGAATTACTGGCAGGTGTCACCACGCCAGACCTTTAGTCCCTTTTGAAACAAAACACACAGGAGCACATTCTCTGTTGAGTTGCTTGCACCTGCAACAGGCACATTTAAAATTTCGTCCTTGAGCAATTCTGTTTTAGGCTATTAGAAAATCAGCCTCTCCAGATACAGGGGCAACACGCCCTGCTTTCTCCCGGCATGTCTCTGGGAGAGAACTAGGTTCAGAGCAGTGAAAAGAGTTGAAAACAAATCTAACGGACCACAGTGTTTGCCACACTTTTGAGTACACAGTGCTTCGTTGCAGAAAGAGGACGCAGGCGAGGAGTCCAGTGTAGATGAACCCTGGACCTCGTGTCCATTGAGGCTGCCCTTAGTTTCCTCTGGACAAATGCGGTTCGCATCTGAGGGAGAACAGGGCTCTGCTGCTTTGTATCCTGCAGACCCAGCGAAGGTGTAGTTCCAGCATGTCTCTCACCACGAGGGTGGAGAAGGAGGTCAAGCAGCCTTCGGAAGAGGACAGGTTTTAAGTAGTTGTGGATGAGAGCTTGGAGCTTCCCCTTTCTAGCGTCGAAATTCAGGCTCACGTAGATGTCGTGTTGAGCAGTCACAGGCTGAAGTACCAGAGCGGACTCCTAAATGCGATGTCACTCTTGAAAACAGAGACAAAGTATAGAAGTTCGGGTTCTGAAACAAGTGCAAACAAAGACGCTTATTTTGTGTATGCTTTTTACATTGTCCTTTTTATTATTTTCCTCTTAGGCTGAGAACCTTCTCCTTGATGCTGATATGAATATTAAAATTGCTGACTTTGGTTTTAGTAACGAGTTCACAGTGGGGAACAAATTGGACACATTTTGTGGAAGCCCCCCCTACGCCGCCCCGGAGCTCTTCCAAGGGAAGAAGTACGACGGGCCCGAGGTGGACGTGTGGAGTCTGGGCGTCATCCTCTACACGCTGGTCAGCGGCTCCTTGCCCTTTGATGGCCAGAACCTGAAGGTACCGCTCAGCGGGGTCGGTGCTGTGGCCCCAGGCTCGCTGCTCCCGGGAGTGCTGGGTGCTAAGTGCTCTCGTCTGCTCTATCAAGGAACTGCGGGAGCGGGTCCTGCGGGGAAAGTACCGCATCCCCTTCTACATGTCCACCGACTGCGAGAACCTGCTGAAGAAGCTACTTGTGCTCAACCCCATCAAGAGAGGCAGCCTGGAGGTAAGGGGTCGGGTTTACTGACGGATTTATTTTTGGGGTGCTCCGGATGTAGTTTGACAACTAAGTTAGTCCAGGAACAGGGAGGAATTTTAACAGCATAGAAAATGATTTTCTTTCTATCCTTGCTAAAAAAACCAAAATGATTTCCTGTTGTATTCCTCTAACTTTTAAAAAGCAAGTCAACTCCTGATATTCTTGGTGCGGAATAAATACAAGACTGTCCACATGATAGTAGGTGATCAACCTGGTAATCAATGTGCTTGATGGTAGAATAAAAATATAAGCGAATGTTACAAGTAAAAAGGTACTTGGAAGGGTTTTTTTTTTTTTTTAACTTTTTTTAAAAACTACACGAGAGCTTCAACACATAACATGTATAAAAGCATACTTCCTGGTAACAGTTTGACGACAAGTAGTGGAGTTCAGTTTGAACTTTAATTCAGCAAAAATGGCCAGACAACAAACACTGGGAACTCTGATGCTCCCCTTTCTCACCTTTCTCACCTGGACTTGGGTGTGTTCCCTAGTGCGGCTGTGCGAGTCAGGTGTAGGTTCGAACCCTGCCCTTCCCTCTTCTGAGTTGGGGAAACTTGCTTAATCTGTTCAAGTTTGTCTTCTACAAATCGTGTTTGAAAAGATCGTTTTATGAATTAAAATAAAGAATGCGAATTATTAAGAGAAAATAAAAAGATATTCTAGGAACCAAAGAGCATTCATCCCTCCATGTTTTCCAGGGAATATCCCCAGACGATGTAATTTGCCTTTTGCTTAAAAAAAGGAAAGGAAAGTGGTGTGACCTTTATTCAGAATTTGTCAAGAGAGGTTTCTTTCTAAAGACTGTTACTTCTTAATTCCTCAGTGAAGGATTAAATTAAAATGTGAAAGTAGAGCACATTGGAAAGAAGTATTTTCATTTCCTAAGGTGCTGCTATGTCACTACCTCCGTCCCACGCCTACTGTGAAGTACGGTTCACCGGAGGTGCACCAGAGCTTTCTGCAGTCAGAAGCCTAACTTTTTCCTTCTGACTCTACAATAAGAATAACTTACTTCTTTAAAAGTTTTCAAGTCTGTTTCTAGAATGTTATTTCAACCTGCAGTGAGGTAATTTCAGAGGTTCACCATGCATTATACACTTGTGCTTTTTTGTATTTATGCGCCTTAATTAGGAGGAGAGAAAATTCAGAGAATTAAGCTCATTGAAATTGCACATTTTTTTAGTGTAGCCGGAATTTCTGAGTTAGGCGGCATCCTTCCAGCGAGCCTCCTTGCGTGCAGAGCTGTCCGTGTAGTCAGGCTTTGTAATTTTATTTCCCCACATACTCTTCGTGAAAGATGTTGTGTCTGACGGAAGCTAACGGGTGGTGATGTCCATCGGGAGATTACTTTAAACGCTTTCTAGCAGTGGGTCAATTAACAGGTATTTCTATTGAGTCATTTGTTTAAACATGACTATTTTTACTTCTAAGCTCAAGATGTTTTTTTCTTTAACAGTAAAAGGTTGTTTTAATACTATTTTAGCAGAGAAGATATACAGTTAAGAGCCTGTTTTTATATCACTGCTTTTCAGAACTGTCAACTGTTATTCATAGAAAATTACGTGAAGTGAGAGTTGTGGACGCTCGTGTCAGTTCCAAAATTCCAGAACTTTAGAGAGCACATCTCTCGTGTCCCAGCTCTATGCCCTTCTTTTCCATAGGAACACATTTTACCTCACAGTCAGTTTACAAACACCCAGAGTTGAAGCAGCAGCTCAGCTGACAAGCAGCATAAAGAGAACGTATAAAAGTTATTTTTGGAGAACAGATCTCATAAGTGTCTGTGAGCAGGTCAGGTGTGCGTCTGTCTTAGAGGTGATTAACTTTCGGTAGCCAAGTGTTCCATCTCTCACCGTTACCATCGAAGTACTGAGTACAGAAGTAGTAGAGCTCTTAGAGTTGAATTGGCAAGCCGGTCCTTAGCATGAGGACGCTTGGTCCTCACAAGTGCAGGCTGCTGTGTCTGAGTACAGCCTGGAACCCCCTGTTCCAGCGGCCGAGGTCAAGTTCCCAGCCCTGACCCACGAGTTCACGTGGGAGACGTTGCCAGGTATCGCAGAGGTGCAGCAGGCTGCCCGTGGGCTGCTGAGTCGTTCACACACCGTGCCCAGGACGCCAGGGCGAACGCTGCCTGCGCCTAAGTGCACGCATGGTAGGAGGGGATGGCGTCCATGGGAATTTGAAGGGATTCGTGTTTTATGTGGTGTACTGGGGTTCCCCCTCATTTATTGAAGTATTAGCGTGTCTAGATTTTTTGTTAGGAAAAAACCGAAAGGCTCCTCTACTTTTCCCCCTTTGTGTATCCATTCCTTCATCTTTCCCGGTTGTTTGTTTCTTTACTGAGGCAGGACCAGGGTGGGCCAGGGCCTCCTGTCTGTAAGGCGGCACCCCAACTGTCGCCTCCAGCCTGGCCCCTCGTTACCGCAGTTCTTAGTGAGGAGGGGCTGTGTTACCTCTGAAAATAATGTACAGCCTGAGCGTGAAGTAAAGCTCCTCTTCCTATCCTCTCTGAATCGTGGTATGCAAGTAAGTGTGTCCTGTATTTTCACTTTGGACTTTTAACACCCAATTCTTCAGCTCCTCCTAAGATAATGTTTAAAATCATGTTTGTACTTTATAATACAATTGACAGGAAGGCAAAAAGATCAATATATTAGCAATAACTTTTTTAAAAAATGGAAAATACCTACAATTTCAGAAGCACATAATATGCTTCATAAAGCTTGAAAAGATTGAAGTAAAATTGTTTCCATCCTAAATTCTATAACTTTTTAAATGTGCGCCCGAGTCTAGGTTATGCGTTTCCCGTAATTCATTCATTTACTTCTGTATTGTTCATCTGAAACAGGCATCTTGCGAGTCCTTCTCTGGCCGTGAGAGCCGCCCGCGGTCCCTGGCAGCGGGGCCCAGGTCCAACTCCTCCTCGGAGTCTGGGTGTGGTCTGTCCTCTTATTCCTCAGGAGATGCCATCCGCGGAGTCTGAAGTGGTTTCTGTCCCGAGCTGCTTGCTGGCCTAGGTAACCCGAGCTTCCACAGGCTCTGTCCAGGCCGGACCCAGGCTGCTTGTGTGAGGCCAGCAGGGGACTGCTCCTTCAGCGTGTCCACCTGCTCCTCTCCCAGTTATTCTTCTAAGATGCTGCTCACCTTCCTTGCTGATAAAATGCAGATCTTTCCATTGCCCGTCAGATCGAAATCAATCATCTGAGACACTGGCCCTATTTTGCCTCCGTTCGTTGCATGTTCCCTCTGTCCCTGGCTTCCCACCTGGCCGAGTGTCCTTCTGTCTCCTGCTCTTGCGCATCCTTCCCAGGGAAGTCCAGTCCACACTGCGTATTGGTCTGTTTTGTCTTTCTTAGTATTCACTGCTAAGAGCACAACTTCAAACAGCTGAGCACTGCGTATTCAAATACGTTTGAGTTTCATGAGTAAATCTCCTGTCACCCACGTGGACGTGGATGTAATGCCTTAGTGTATAGGATACGTATCTAAAATGTATGGGTTCAGGCATTTGTTCCTGACATGGACATACGGACGTGATAGGAGCACCAAGTAAACACAATTCAATTGAGAAACATCAGAAACCTTGGATCATATTTCCTTCCTATTTCTATTCCACTGCAGTCAATATTTTTCTGTGTTTCATACTTAATTCATAGAAACTGTGTTTTGCCAGGCACCTGAGTTAAAAACCTCTGAGTCCTCTAAGATTCCATTCTTGTCTTCAGTGCCCAAATGAGTCTTGTCGTCAGGTGCTCTGATGCCTGCTCTGTCCATTTCCACCTGGTGGCCGGTCCTCTGAGCAAAGTATGACACATGGTAGTCTTTGCCCTACAGGATGTAAACAGACTAAAGGAGATAAATCTGTATCCCACCAGTGGTAGTTAGGGGTGGACTGTGACAAGGGTAACAGCAGGATATAACCAAGCCCTGTGGGATCCCGGGAAGGATGCCTGAGTGATTCAGACACGGGCTTGTGCAGTCAGTCTACAAACGTGGAGTGAGCATGTAAGTGCGACGTGCCCTGAGTGCTGGATACCCAAGACTGCACACTCCAGCACGGGCCATTCTCTCTTGAGGTTTGGAGTCGAATGACAGAGATGGATAGTAACAGGTAAATGCAAAAGACACACAGTGACAGGCTGCACTAAAATGTAAGCGAAGATCGGGATGTGATCAAAAAGTCAAAGAAGGGGCCTAGGTTTTATGGTCATTTGAAGACTGAAAAGAACTCTCTAGGCCAACAAGCTCACCCTTCACTCCACTGAGAAAATAGAAAGCTCTGGGCCTGCAGTCCCTGCCCCCCCATGTGTCCCTTGTCCTCAACATCCCCAGTACCATCGAGGCCCCCCCAGGCCGCCCTGCTGTGGAGGACACAGGTGTGTTGTGTGACCCTGCCCTGCCCATGTCGTCCTGGCCTCTGTGTGGCTTCCCTCCTTGGGCCCATGGTCCCTCCCTTCCCTGCAGGTCC
>RJWT010032312.1:0-14151 GCA_004365215.1 Cuniculus paca | reverse complement strand
TACCGGGGATCGAACTCATGACCTCATGCTTGCCAGGCAGGCACTTAGGCCACTGAAGTAGATCCCTGGCCCTTGTCTTTTTGAGACAGGGTCTCACTATGCTGTTCAAACTGGCCTTGAGTCCAGGCTGGTCTCGAACTCACAAGGATCCTCCTGTCTCAACCTCCCGAGTGCTGGGATTATAGGTGTGAGCCACCATGCCTGGCTAAAAATAGGTATTTTTTTAAGGACTAAAGAAATATAAGCATCTTTAGTTTTTCAATAAAAGTTACTCCAGTGTGCACAATGGCTTAAAAATTAAAACTTAAGAGTTTTAAAATAGGAAAAGAACTGGCTTTTTAAATTACTTTGGAGATATTTTAAGAAAATTTTATTTATTTGAAACAGATGTTCACCATTTCTATTTCAAGCCCTTTAAATATTAAAGAAGTAGAAATAAAATTGTATGAAAACAAGCATCAGAGACATGGTCCCAATATACATACTAAAGATAAGGCTGTAATGTTACCAATGAAGACATTTTTCATTTGGTGGCATCTACCCTTGTTAACAATGATGTATTTCACTTGGTTAAATTTTTCTTCACAAATCTCTATTTCATATTTATAACCACCTGTAGTGTTTATGACAAAGTGAAGTAATAATTAAAATATTCCCTTGGAGCTATTGAACATATGGCATGTTGAATCCTCTGTTGATTTTACTGTGACACTGGTTCTATTTTTTATAGGTTTTCTCAACATGGTTATTTTAAGCTTTGCTGAAGCTTCAGTGGTGAGACAAGCATGTAGAATAAAAAGAATCGGTTCGTCTTTTTTGTAGGAAAAGGGGTTACATGCTCTGTTTGATCCAGGTCTTGTCCAAAGTTGAAACCAGTACACGTTACCTTCATGTGTTACAGTAGTGAGGGTAAAATGTGAACCTTTATTAAATGTGATCAAGACTAAGGGATGAACAGCCTTGCATTCACTGTCTTTTAGTCATTTTATTTCAGTGCGGCATATTAATTTTTAATAATAACCCACATCCACATACTGAGTTTCTTGCCTAACACCAAGTGTTTTGATTTTAAACACTGATGTTCTATTTTTTAGAGTGGGAGAGTATATATTAAGCTTGTGATGTGTGAGTTGAAAGCATCAACCAAGCAATCAGTTTAAGAAATTTAACATATTTTAAACAACCAGCTCTTAGGTATCTAGAAAATTTCTTTGAATACATTCTAAGCAGTCATCATTGGTAAATCATTCACATCCTTTTCTTCAATACTGAAAATTCTTATGAGATATCATTAGACAGTTACAACTTATAATGGAATAATCAATGCAGAAAGAAAATTAAATTTTACTGATAGCCTTTAGGCAAAATGCAATGTTAAAATGCATTTTAGCTTCCCATGTGGTTTATAGGCAAAGGAAGAAATGGAATCTGGGTTAGCTGTCAGAGCAAAATAGTTTTTTAGAAGCCGACAGGCCTGCCTGTGAACCAAACTCTTTCCTAATGCATTTGTTCCTTGATTACTTAATAATGTGAAAATAACCATCCTAATCTGATCATTTGAAAGGTCAGAAGTCTGTTCTTCTCCTTAAAAAGGTAATTCCCTAGTCAAAATCAATGAAGAGATTCTCCATCTTCTCGGGAAGGGGAGTTAGCAAAAGGGAAATGGATTCATCTCCTGAGCAATTTTAGCAATGACATCTGAGTCCCTAGGGAAAAAAAAGTGGAGAAAAGGAACAGAAAAAAGATGTGAGAAGAGGAACAAACAAAGGGACAGACTGATTCTAAGAAAAAAAAATCTTCAATCTGCCACCCTCTCTTGTGAAGATGTGGCTTATAGACTTCACTTGATGTGACTTGTGATCACAAGAAGTGGTCACTGTCTTTTGTTGGCAGATAGACACAGCAGACATGGATTCACAATCAAGTACTATACTCTTATAAATGTGAAGCATTATAAAGTCATGTTTTGTAAGAGTTATTTAAAAGAGCATATTGTCTAATTGCTAAGGATAGTGTACATGATAATTTTTTTTAGATAATAAACAGATACTGGTGTTTTATAATTGCTTTTCTATTTTAAACCTTCACTAAAAATATTTGTTGCTCACATAATGCAAGACTATATGGATCAAATAATCTGACTTTCAGTAATAACTTTTTAGTGTTTCTTTGAATGTTTCATGTTATGTAATGGCAGATGTTAATATTTTCTCCAACTTTCATAGTCTTAACTGGAGTAAATTTAATGTTGAAAAGTAGTTTCTGGTAAGCTTCTAATTCTTACAAAAAAGGGAATGATTATTTGTTTTTCAAAAGACAAACCATTTTGTGGTTTACAATGTTAAACAATAGTTAAGAAAGTTATTTTGTGTTTTTAAAGTGATGAAAGTGGCCAGAGACTGTAGTACTCTAAAAGCTGTTGTTCATATTGCCCAATCTTATGATAATGTTAAAAATATTTCCCATATTTTAAAAAATAGGTGTTTTATTTTTACTAATGATTTTTCTGCTGTGTTAATTTTCTAGTCCACACCATATGTTTCTAAAGTTGCTTACTTTGAGATTTATTCACCACAATTTCTAAAAAGTCATTTTAAACTCTTTTTGTAAGCAGACAAATGGGAAAAGGTAATTTATTTAAGAGTCAACCATTTTAAATGTGAGAGAGGAGAATCTATGATATATATATATATATATATATACATATATATGTATTCATCTAATACATTGTGAATTTGTGATATATATGTAGAAAAATTCATCTAATACATTGTGAATTTGATATAAACTAATACAGAAAACATGCATTATTTTTAATACAGGTGTTTTATTACATCATTAAAGCATTAGTCTTATAATCTGGGATCTTGTTTCTCTAGCTTGACAATATTTAGATCTTATTCCTCAGCCTGCTGAAACTGTATTGTTTTCAGACACATAGATGATATCCAAAAATGTCCTGATGTCCTCATATTTAGCTTTTGTGTTCTGCTGAATCCAAGCAACTGAGTTTGATGTAAAGTCAATATTGGTCACATCATTCAAGGACCAACTCATCCTCCTGGCTTGAGATAACAGAACAAGCAACAACTGGCCTCATCTGAACCCAGATGTTTATATCACCCAGGACTTTTGGATTTCAAGAGATGCTATCCTCAATAAGAACGCTGATAGGAAGCAAGCATATACAGATTTCGTCTTTTCACTGAGTCCAGCATAACACCTCAATTATCTACTGTATATGACTATAGACATCGCAGATGGTGGCCAGTTCCTTTTCATTTTCCCACCACCTATCAACTTACAGCCTCTTTTTCTATGTGAAGGAGATAGAGTTCTGCATTGCTGTGACTGACTTTCCTTCAGAACATTCTTCTGGAGCCCCTCATAGTGACTGTGAATGTCTTTAGAGTGATGTGCACAGTTTTTGGAATGTGGACAGACGGCTCAATTTCAGAGAACTGTTTTCATTGTCATTGTAGATGCAACAGAATGTAGAAACCATCTCTGCTCAGACAGATCAAATACTGAATAATTTTTTCTATTTTGCTATGAAAACTTCCTGTGTTACATTGTTTAAGCTAGCCAAGAAAATTAATGGACATTCACTCAGAAATTTATTGGAATTATAAATTTTTCATCTTTCCCAAATCTTAGAATTTTTCCTTTTTTTCTTTAACGCACTGCACCCTTCTTTTGCTGATAATTAAATGAAGGCAGAAATGGTATGTGCTTTGTCAATATTCATAGGCTTGGAATTCTATCCTTACCTGCTATTGCAAAGCACAGTAAGAATTCCTATGTATAGTAATGCTTGATTTGCCAAGAATTAGCACTGAAGTGCAGTGGTCTCTCTTTTCTGAAACCCTGAATATAAGCATAGTGATAATAAGTGTGAAACTATTAATAGGCAAACGGAAAAGAGGTATGACTGTGAACCTATAGAAGTTGTGTGTGTGTGTGTGTCTATCTACATCTGAAAATTATGTTGTTTTCATATATTCTGAGAATTTTTATGAATTTAAAGTAGAGTTTCATTCTAGAATCCCACTGATTCCACTGTAGGATCGTGTTCTGGAGTAAAGGAAATAAACTTGTAAAGAATGGTTTATTGTGAAACAAAAATTGCCTTATTAACAAGTGAACAAGGTTCCAGATGTCCAGGAAAATTGAACACATAGGTGATAACAAGCATAGAGATTGGCACACTGTACTAAAATTTAGTAATATGAGTGTTCAATGTTTGAATTAGTCATATTTGGAAATTTTCAAGTGATGGGAAATTGAATTGGTAGCCAGATCTGGCTAGGATAATGTTGGAGAAATCTGGTCAGGCAAATAACATGTTTTCCATCCACTTATATGTGAGTGTGAATATGTATGCAGTTTCCCAACATCTGTAAATTCATATTCAATCTTCCAATCTTACCTAAAAATTGTTCTGTTCTTTCTCTCAACAGCATTTTTATTTATCAATGTCTTTTTGTACCAATATGGTAGTAAACATAATAGCGCCTTTGCTTAGGATTGAGAGAAGGTGCATACTGCTGAACTATTTTAATCTCTGTTTAGAAATTTAAATTCAGCATAATCTTATGTGATTTTAGGCCACTATCTTGCAGTAATTGCATGGTAATATGCGTTAAGCATCTTAGTAAATTCAGTCTGTTAAAGCAGTCTTTCCTGAGCAGTAAAACTTGATGTCTATTCTTGGACATTGTATTTTATCAAAATGGGCAAGAAATGCAAGCAGATGATACAAATGCATTGAGTAGTCTTAGAAGGGAAAAGATGAATGAGCGAGAGAATCATAAACTATTTCATTAAGAATGTTTTTGAAAATCTAGAAGCATGCGTTAAATTTTTTAGTTTATCATATATTGAATAAGTATATGATAATAAAATGATCTCTATATATGGACTATTAGACTAATGCTGGCTTATTTTATAGATATATTTATCATGGTTACATTGTACAAAGATTATTTATATAAACTAAATGTTGACTTGTATTTTAATCCTTTCAGAAAATTGAGTTTCCTGTTACATTTTTTTTAATTTTTTAGCTTTATTCAGATGTAATTGACAAAAAAGTTTTCAAAGTATATAGCATGATGTTTTAATGTATGTTCATATTGCGATGTTATTATTACCTTCAAGTAATTACGTAATTGCTGTCATTACTCACATAATGACTGTGTGTGTGTGCATGCATGCGTGTGTTGTAAGATTACCTACAAAATTAAATAATATATATTCTATAAACTATAATCTCAAGATTTATTAGGTCTCCAGGAATTATCTTCTAAGTAAAGGCTTATGCCCTTTAACCAGTACCCCCGCTATTTCTCTTACAATCTTCAACCCCATCATAACCACTTTTCTTTCTAATTCTATAAGGTTGACTTTTGTGAATTCATCATGTAAATAAGATTTGTCATTCTTGTGTTGCTAATTTTACATAACATAAGGTCCTCCAAGTTTACCCATGTTGTGGCTAATGGTAGGTTTCCTTCCTTTTTAAGGCTGAGTATTTTTCATTGTGTACAGTATGTCTTTACATACACACGCACATATTTTCTTTATCCATTCATCTGTTGATAGATATTGAGGCTGTTTCCATGTTTTGAGTATTATGAATAATACAAAAATGAACATGGGATTTCAGACATCTCTTAGATATTGTGACTTAATTTTCCTTCGATATATATTATATGCAAAATAGGATTTCTGGATTCATATGGCAGCTCTATATTTAATTTTGTGAGAAATTTCCATGCGGTTTTTCATACTGATTATACTAACTTACATTTCAATCAAGAATATATAAGGGTTCCATTTTTTTCTACACCTAGTCAGCAACTTTTATTGATTCTCTTTTTGGAAACAGCCATCCTAATAAGTGTGAAATGATTTCACATTGTGGTTTTGACTTGCATTTTCCTGATGATTAGCACCATTGCACATCTTTCTATATACTTGTTGCCTATTTTATGTTTTCTTTAGAAAAAAATGTATGTTCATGCACTTGACCATCTTTAATAGCATTTGGGGTTTTTGTGTTTTTGTAGTGAGTGGTGTTTCTTACATATTATGGATGTTACTCTCCTTTAAGATACATCATTTGCAAATGGTTTTTCCATTCTGTGTGCTGTTGAACTTTTGTTTTGTTTTTATTTTTGTTTTTGTTTTTTGTTTTTCTTTTCTTTTTTCTTTCTTTCTTTTCTTTTTCTTTTTTTTTTCTTTTTTTTGAGACAAAGTCTTACTATGTAGCCCAGGTTGCCCTCAAACTTGCAGGGATCCTCTTGCCTAAGTCTCTTGAGTTCTGGAATTATGGGCATGCACTACCACACCCAGCAATTACTTTTTCACTTTATTGATTGTTTTTTTTAGGTATGCAGACTCTTTTAGTTTGATATAGTCCTTTTTAATTTTAGTTTCCTCTGCTTTTGGTGTCATATGAAAAACTTACCAACACCGATGGCGAGAAGTTTTACTATGATTTCTGTATGAATCAAATGGTCTTAGGTCTTACATTTAAGCTTGTTATGCATTTTGAATTCGTGTTCTGCATGCTATATTTCTTTGATATATAGCATATTATTCTGACTTACAAATCATGTTCGACTAATTTTCTGCCTTCAGAACTTCTATATATTCTATATATGACAACAGGTATGCCATGTCTGGTACAGTCTCCCCCAGTTCCTTCAACACACCCATTGTTTTCCTTCTCATTTTTATCATATCGTTTTTCAAAATATTTCTTCTCTCTTGGCTGTAAGCTCTGTAAGAAGAGATTTCTTTTGCAGTCTTTATTTCTTCTTAATTCAGTAATATTTTTGCAATAGCTATTGTTTTCAAGGTACTACAGATACAACGGTAAGCAAAATCTTTGTACTTAAAAAAAAAACACAACTGAGTCTGGATAAAGTTGATAAGTAATTCAGGTAAGTGGACAGACAGTTCTGTAACAATGCATTAAATGCCAAGTCAAGGCTAAAGAATTAAAAAAGAGAGTTCAAAGTAGTATGAAAGCTACTATATCACATTAGATTGCTGACTGTTGAAAACCTTTTTCTTTCTATCTATGGGCATTTTGAAGTTATTACTTGTTTAATTATTTTAATTCATTTAAAATAAAACATGAGTACAATTTATTTCTCAACTATTGTTGCATGATTGAATAAATCACAATAACTTTCTCGATTTTAAGGAATAGTTTGTTATTGAACCTGACAGATATAACAAATTTTTAGAAAGTGTATTATAGAATGTCATAGAAATTACAAAACTATGAAAACAATCATAATAATTTATCCCCACCTACATGCTGAATATAATTGTGATAAATATACATTGAATTTATTAAATGGAAGTAAAAGGCTATCTATCCACACTTCATTTACACAAATGCACAGGATGAATTTTTAGTATCTTAGATCAAATAGCATATATTCAAATATGTTAATACAGTATTTTTTTAAAAATCAGAAAACCAGGATATGGAAAGGAAACACAACAGTTATATTATGGAGATATACTGATGTAGCTGTGAAAAGTTAGCACCCCTTTGGCTCTGAGCCTCCTGGAAACAAAAGCAAAGACATCAGAGAATAGGTGTTTTGCTTGTTTGTTTCTTGTTATTGTTGTTAGTAGAGGAACCAAGGATTTTTAGAATGCAGAGTATATTTATTCCTGTGCTACAGAGTCATAATTTTTTTCACCATATTCCATTCAGTCTTTGAATTACAGAGAAATAACATTTAAAATCAACTCATAGAATAGGGAAGATGAAAGGGTAGGGTGACAGGTACCTGTTTCAATAAAATCATACCTACTTCAGTTTTTCTTTGAAAAGAAGGTCACATTATGAAAGTGTTCTTTGGAAACCACTAATAGATAATGCACTGTAAAATTACATTTCAGATCTTATTTCAGAAAATTGAAGCTTGATGTTCTGATTATTTTTAGAAGAAAAGCTATACAATTTTTCTAAGTAATACTGAAATGTAAAATTTGTGAAATTATGAATATACCATAGATTTTTCATTGCAAAAATATTAAACAGTTTTATTTGATTTTCTCACCAAGGTTAATTAAGATTTAGAAAAGTCTGGATTGTGATGCCATTCATTCTAAAAATGGTTCTAAGCATATAAAATATGAAAACAGTGTTTCTCTGCTCTTAAAAGTACTCAAAGTTCACTAAGAGAGGAAGAGAACATGGTGGCTCTTGCAGTACTGCTTAATGCTTGACAGAAGAGAGGAAAGCAAACACTATTTTGCACTGAGGATTACTAAGGAAGGAAAGAGGAATTTTACAGTAGTGTTTATAAAATCATAATTATAAAGGGAGTCTTAAATCTTGAATGACAAATAGCCATGTAAAAGTAGAATCAAAATTTTCAATAAATAATACTAGAAAAACTGACTCTTTCTTTGGAGGTAAGGTGAACTATGAATATGAACCCAACTCATACTTTCCTGGAGACTGGCTGAGGATACAGTTACTTTTCAACTCTTAGAAGATAGTACACAAATATTTTCATGAGTTGGAAAGTTTGTTAAAATGCAAAAAGGCAAATACAATAGAGGGAAAGAAAGAGGAGTTTAATTTTTTTAAAATTAAGAACTGTTTAAAAAGCAAAGTGATAATGAAAAGTCACTGACTGAGAAAATGTGTTTCCAACATCAGGTAGCTAATGAACTCATAGACTGAAGGTAGAAGTTCTCAGAATCAAAGAGAAACAAAGAACCTCAGATACTTCACAAAAAAAAAAAAAACAAATGGCCAATTATCATAGGAAAATATATGTAGTATTGAGCAATTATATTGGTAGGCAATGGCAAACAACTTTAAAATTCCACAATACTAGTTGTTGCTAAGAATAGAAAACAATGGAAAATTTTCATGCACTATAATGTGAACATAAATCAACATTTTTTTATAAAATATTGAAATATTATATGGTAAACCTAGAGGTGTATATCCTAAAGCCTAACATATTCTATATGTTCCATATAAAAACTCTTTTAAGTGGGTACCAAGCAGTTTACAGAGGAATTCTCGCAGAATCATTCGTCATGGTCTTAAGAGCCTCAAATAGCACAAATGCTCCCAGAAATCAAACTGTCAAAAAATAGTCATCTGATGAGTACTACTGAGCAAAGAAAATGAACAGATTATCATGACCCCCAACAAAATTAAAGAATTCTATGTAATATTGGCTAAAAGATACAAAACAAAAAAGGATATAGACATTTTCATTAACATAAAACTCAGAAATATAGTCTATATAATGTTAAGAGTGAAAAAGCTGAAGTAAATTATGAAGTAAAACCAGAAGATATATAAAAAAGTCAAATGGCTACTCTGGAGTATGAAGGGCTTGCACGTTTATGTCTATTATACATACATTTGTGTGTGATGTTTATCAAGGAAAAATAATCTGTAAATATTTACCAGAAATACAATGTTTAGAGGCTCAGATGGGTAAAAGAATGTTAGAAATTCTGAAAAACAACAGGACTATGGTACACTAAGTTGTTATATTGAATAAAAATTAGTAGATGAAACCAAATTACTACTGAGGTATTTACATATTATAAACTCCGTGTATGTGTGTGCATGTGTGTGTGTGTGTGTACATGGCACATACCTGTAATCCTAGGTATTTATCAGTGTTTTTATTTTTGTTTACTTCTCTCTTTAAAAAAACGTAGATGGCAAATTCCAGGCCAGTCTAGGCAATTTAGTGAGGCCTGCTTCAAAAAGAAACTCAAAGGTACTGAGGATGTAGTTTAGCACTTCCTATGTTCAGTCAAAAGTAATTTTAAAACTGCATATTTCTATTACAGCTTTTTTTCAATTGTGAGATTTTCCATAATCGCAATCTCCTTAATTATTTGGTAAGCTGCTGCTTACAAATCTGTTTCCTTTACCAGAATGTGAACTTCATGAGGGCAACAAAATAATTTGTTGCTTTAGATGAAAAGCTCTTAAAGAGAATGGTGAAATTTTAATAAGGCACAAAGAATATTTTTGTAGATGGGTGAAGCTGAGATAAGGCACAAAGAATATTTTTGTAGATGGGTGAAATTAAGCACCAGGAAGATGAGTTAAAATACTGTTGAAGTGAACTAATTTATTAAGAATATTAAATTTCTGATTTGAACAAGTAGGTGAATATAGGATTTTTGGTGAAAAAGTCCTTTAGATTGAAATGTGTACTAATATTTGTTTGTAAGTCATTACTCTGAAGTTAATCTTTTAGAAATTATATTCATCATACATAGGTATAATATCAGTTGGCAAGTAATGAGCAGTATATGCCTTATGAAAAATATGCTACATCTACTAGGGGAACTCTTTCAGCTAATAAATAAGGAAAAATTGAGTACTGGGAAGAGTGAAATGTAGGTGAGCTTTTTCAGTTGGACTTTAGTCTTTTGTATAGCAGTTATTATTTTTGAAAGACAAACGATGAAGGTAGGTTATTGATTAACATTTAAATATTTGTCATGACTCTAAAATAAAATGAAAAAATAATGTGGTATTTGTATCTTTTACTAGCCCTCAATTAGCACTCTAGGTTTTCCAATAGGAAGGATGTTAGCTAATAAAATGAATTGTTCACAAAAAGGTGTAAAAGGGTATGTAAGGAGAGAATAGCAAAAAAGAAATGTCAGTGACGAGTTTGGTGACCAACTGTAATTGGTGAGCCACTGGATCTGCTCCTGCTTCTGGCTGTTGGAGATGGCACTGCAGTTAGACATAGAACCAATAGAGCTGTCACTCTAACTGGTCAGAAAGATTGGGAAAGGGTCAGACTCTTCTCAGGCTTCCTGAGTGTGGAATGAAAAACTTCATCCTAGAGAATATTATGGCCGTTTCTAGAAACTGTCATACTGCTGGAACCAGAAACAGAAATGTACCACTTTCCTTTTGCCTTTTTTTATGGTTGATACATTGTGTCAATTTGAGAAGTTTAGACCTTGAACTAAGAGACTCAGCAGGGAGCCAGTATCCTTACTTTGTAAATATCCTCATTTCATGCAAGAGGAGGGCAAAGAGATTTTGTGAGTGCTACACCTGATGTAGAGTAGGGGGTGGGGGGGTTGCCTGTGTACAATACCAGGGAGGAAAAGAGGCTTGCCCCCCTTCCCCGCTCCTCCCACTTTTGATCTGGCTGCTTTTTCTGGCAGCTGCCTTGAAGTGTTGCCCCTCAGCCATGCCACCCTGCCTTGGAGCCAGCTGATTATGGATTGAAACCTCCACAAACAGTGAGCTAAATAAATCTTTTCTTCCTTCATTTTGGATGTTGGGTAATTTATCCCAGCAATGAGAGAAAAGTAACCAAGAAAGAATTTGATACCAGTGGAACGGTGTTGTTGCTGTGACTGTACCTGACCATGTGGTTCAAGAGCCTTTGTAAATAGCTTGTGGGAAGAGTTTGGAAAGGTTTGGAGATGTTGCCAGAGAACATAGAGCTGGAATACCTTAGGCTGTTATGAATGGGAGATTCTGGTCAGAGCTCAGAAGACCAGAAAACCAGTACAGACCAGGCTTGGGAGCTTTCTGCTGAGAAGGACTGCATTGGTTGTTGGACTCCAGATGATGTATGTTATGGCTTCGCAAAAAGTTTACCTGTATTTTGCTTGTGTCCAGAGACTTTGCCTGAGACTAACATTAAAGGCAGTGGGCTAATTAATCTGGCAGAAGAAATTTCAAGGCAGTTGAATGTTGAGGCTGTCACATGGCTATTGTTGGGGGCTTTTAGCCAGATTTATGTTGCAGATCAAGAGTAATGAGTCCAGCAGGATGTTTGAAAACATTGTAAGTCTGGACAAGAAAGAAGCTCCAATAAAACTGTGGACTGCAAAGACAGAGCTGAGGAAATCTTGATTGTTAAGAAGGAACAGGAGAATAGAAAAAGATGGCTTGAAGGCATCACAAAAAGCGCAAGTCGCCACCCTTTACAGCATCCAAACTGCAAAAGTGGAAGACTTCGCTTTGAGGTGAAAGCCATAGGGCACCCACCATGTTCCAGAATGGCAGTGGCATAAGAAATTTGTTCCTCAGAATTGGATTCAGAGTGTCCAGTGATCCAGGCACTTGATCCCTACAGCCAAAAGAGAGGAAAACCTGGCTACTGTTCGAACTGGTAGAAGATCTCAGCATTTATCCATGTGGTGCTGGTTTTAGGTGCATACATAATGCAAGAGTTCTGAGGTTAAAAAGACTTCCACTCTGATTTCAGAAGGCCTGAGAACCCAGGAAGTAAGCCCCTGAGAAGGCAGTGTGTGAAGCTTGAGTGTGAAGCCAGTGGTTCAGGGGAGACCCCAGAAGTTTGGAAAAGCCAGGAATGTGGATTATCTGAGAAAAGCTGCAAGAAGAGAACACAACAGGTCTAAGAAAAGCTGTGCAAGCAACAGTCACAGAAGTGCCATAGGTGTGGAACCATACAAGTCCTTTGGAGCTCACAATTTGCCACAGATTTCTTTAGATGCTGGACATGCAACTATAGGCCTTAACATTTTTCCTGCTGGATTTTGGACTTCCTTTGATCTCAATACTTTGTATCCCCTTGTTTGCACCTTTTGGAATGGAAATATTTATCTTGTGCCATTGCATGTTGGAAGTGTTTAACTTTGTTTTTGTTTGTATGGGGCTTGCAGCTAAGTTTTGCCTTATATTCAGAGGAGATTTGGGATTTGTACTTTTCAGCAGTGCTGAAACTGTTATGACTTTGGCAATTCTTGCAGATGGACTAAATGTCTTTTGCATAAAGTGATATGCATGAGTCTTTGGGGAGCAAAGGACATAATGTTATGTTTCTAATGTAATATAGTGTTGACAGACTTAATGCTGGTTCTTAAGGATTGTTAAAACTGTGTTATAATGTTTAAGTTGTGACATGTTAAAAATAAGTGTGTCTTGTATCTGGAGACTGATTTAAAGAAATGTGTCTGGTTGCCAAGTTGACAAGGAGTGGATTATTATGGTTGATAAATTGTGTAAATTTGAGAAGTTTAGAGGTTTAAGAGACTCAGCAGGGAGCCAAAGTCATTACTTCGTAAATATCCTCATTATGTGTCAGAGGAGGGGAAGAGGAATTTTTGAGTGCTACAGCTGCCCTGGTGTGGAGGTTGAGGGGGTGACATGTGTACAATTTAAGGGAGCAAAAGAGACTTGCTCTTCCCCCCACTTTTGCTTTTTCTGGCAGCTGCCTTGAAGTGTTGTCCCTCAGTCATGCCACCCTGCTTTGGAACCAACTGATTATGGACTGAAACCTCCACAAACAGTGAGCTAAATAAACTTTTTCTTCCTTCATTTTGGGTGTCAGGTATTTTGTCCTAGCAGTGAGAGAAAAGTAACCAAGACACCATTTTATCTCTTTCTGATTCTCCATATTGCCAGAATTTAAAGGAAGTCAACTATCTAGGAAGTCCAAAACTTATAGTTTAAATAGAAAACAGCTCCATTACTTTTTAAATAGTATGTGTGGCTCCAGGAAGCAACTGGCACTGCTGATGTTTGAAAATAAGTGGACTATAGAGTATATCATTTCTATTAAATGCAATCATGTAGCTGTTTTCTCCAAAGACAATGCCAATAAGACTATGCCAGCTTAACTATTACTTGGTTTCTCTTGTATGAGAAATGCAAATTATAAATAAAGAGAAAAATAAAAGATAAATAATAGGAAGTAGGAAAATCTTTCTCAAATGAGAAAGGGGTTAAGAAATGGAAGGGGATGCATGGAGGAGAAGGCAGGTGAAAAATGAATTAAAATGAATTATGTCCCTGTACGAATTCCTTGCATGGAATGTAAATATTATGTACTATAAACATGTACTAATAAAGTTTAAAAAGATAAAATGCCATAGTACTAATATTATTGCATAATAAAGTAAATTATCCTAGAAATTATATAATTTGCTCAGAAGCAAATTATCATACATTCACAGTCTTTTGGAAGTGTAATGCAAGTCTATGTAACCCTTCCCAAAGAGAAAAGGTACAGAAATGGAAGAGAACAACCACAAGTAGCAATAGCCTTTCAATGATATTTCATTTAAGGACTTCATTTTTTAAATATTTTCTAATGAAAATGATATAAAAAGTGGTCCCCTTTTGCAAGTATC
>RJWT010032311.1:0-14146 GCA_004365215.1 Cuniculus paca | reverse complement strand
TTATTCACAGAATGTGCTAAAAAAAAAAAAAAACCTCCTAAAAAAATCTTCAACAACTACTGAACCTAATAAATCAATTTGACAAGAGGACCCATGCAAGAATAATATATTTTTTTTAAATCAAGCATGTGGAAGACTCCCAGGTAGATGGCAGAATGGTGAGCAGCAGCAAATCAGCCTCTCCATAATTTAGAGTCCATATGCAGAATATAGCAAGATGGGGAAGAGAAGGAGAGAAGTGGCTTCCCAGGACCAGCAAAGATCTGAAGCAAGAATTGGAGCCCAAAGGGATAGCAAAGAGAGGGCTCTCAAAGCAGAAGAGGGAGGTGGCAAAAAGTGATTTCTTCCTGAATCCCAGTTTATGATATGAGAGGGGCAGCTTGACCCTACTAAGGCACTGCGACTATGGTGACTCCAGAGGCGTCCATGGAGAAACGCACCAGTGCAACACAGTAATGGATGCTGTGGGCTGCAGTGGCTGGTGAGTGATTCTGGTTCAGATGTTCCAAGGAGAGGGCGACTGGCTGGTTGTCATTTTGGAAAGGGGCCAGTTGAACCTGGGACTCAGAGCAGCCATGAGTTGGCTCCATCTCGAGAGCTCTGAGTGTCAGGATAAGGCACAGTCGTGGGAGACAAGGCATATAATAGTCAAGATGACAAAAATTCAACACAAGAACAAAATATTAAAAGCTGTTAGAGAAATAAATCACCTTTCAAGGAAAACCTAACAGAATCACAACAAACTTCTCAACACAAACCCTTAAGTCAAGGAGAACTTCAAGTATTTCAAACCCTAAAAGAAAACAACCTCAAATCTAACTGATATATCCTGCAAAACTACCTTTCAAAATTGATGGAGAAATAAGGTATTCTGTGACAAAGAATACCTGAAGAAGTTCATGACCACCAAACCAGCACTCCAAAACATTTTGAAGGATATTCTACAAAGAGGTTTTGAGGACTACAATTCCATGAGCCCAAACAGAATGAATCGACCAGGTAAAGCAAACAATTAAACAGAGGAAAAGGGAAGGGAACTAGCAACAGAAAAATTATATGACAAGGTTAAGTCAACACACATCAGCTATAACCATCAATGTTCTCAATTCACCAATCAAAAGAAATGACTTGGCAGGATAGATCAAGAAACAAGATCCAAAAATATGCTGCATACAAGAAACACATTTGGGCTGGGGATTTAGCTCAGTGGCATATCCGCCTGCCTGGCAAGTGTAAGGTTGTGAGTTCAATCCCCAGTGCTAGAAAAAAATAAAAAAGTAAACACATTAACTCAAAAGGAAATTAATACATAATTGTTAGGGAAACAATCCAGAGGAAGAGGTAACAATATACACAAATCAACACACACAAATCAATTAAATATACATCACATCAATAGAACCAAGGACAAAAATCACATGGTCATCTCAATAGATGCAGAAAAAACCATTTGACAAAGTGCAACACCCATTCAGGGGAGCGAACAATACTCTATGTGAAAGAAGCCAGAACGAATCAGGGATCACTATTTTACTTTCAGACAAAGTAAATTTCAAGCCAAAACTGATCAACAAAGACAAAGAGGTCACTACATACTTGTTAGGGGAACAACCATAGAGGAAGAGGTAACAATCATAAATATATATGCACCAGACACCAGCATGCCCAACTGTATAAAACAAATATTAACAGACATGAAAAATCAAATAAGCACTAATACAATTGTAATAGTGGCCCTCAATATCCCACTAGCACAGACAGATCAATTAGACCAAAAAAAAAAAAAATCAAGGAAGAAATACCAGAACTGAACCAAACCTTTCACCAAATGGACTCTCTAGATGTCTACAGAGTGACTCCACAACATCAGAATACACATTCATCTCAGCTGCACAAAGGACGTTCTCCAAAACAGACCACACACTAGCTCACAGAACATGTTTAAGTAAATGTAATGGAACTGAAATTACCGCATGCATATTATCAGACCATAGTGCAATGAAACTGGAAATAAATGGCAAAAGAAACCACAAAGAATGCATAAGCACATGAAAATTAATTAAGCCCCTCCTGAAAAACCAATGGGTCGCAGATCTAATTAAAGAAGAAATTAGTCTCTGTGACTAAATGATAATGCCAATACAACATACTGGAATTTATAGGATGCAATGAAAGCAGTCTTATGCAGGAAATTTATAACAGTGAATTCCCACATCGGAAAAACAGAGCAGGCTCAAATGATCTAATGATGAACCTTAAGCTTCTAGAAAAAAGAGCCAGTCAAGTTCACAGCTCATCTGATGGACGAAATTATAAAGATCAGAGCAGAAATTGATGCAATTGAGACTAAAAAATAGAATTAATGAGTTAAACAGTTGGTTTGTTGAAAGATTCAATAAAATTGACAAACCCTTAGCCAACCTTATCAAAAAATGACTCAAATCCAGACAATTAGGAATAACATGAGTGAAATCACAATAGATCCCACAGTAGCCAAGATCATTAATTCCTGTATTCTAATAAGATGGGAAACACAGAAAAAATGGACAGATTCCTAGACATGTTTGACTCACCAAAGCTGAATCAAGAAATCATAAAAATTCTGAATAGCCCAATATCAGCCAATGGAATTAAAGAATTAAAAAACTACCAACAAGAAAAGTCCAGGTCCTGATAAATTCACTGCTGAATTCTATAAGAACCTTAGAGAAGATCTAATGTTACTACTCCTCAAATTCTCTAATGAAATTGAAAGGGAAGCAATACTCCCAACTAATTTCTAAAAGCAAAGCATCACACTGATACCAAAACCAGAGATGGATCCAACCAAAAAAGAGAACTACTGGGCACTCTCCTTTTAAACATAAGCGCTAAAATCCTCAGAGATCCTGGCAAAAAGAATGCAGCAAATCATTAAGAAGATTATTCACCATGACCAAATAGGATTCATCACAGGGATGCAGAGATGGTTCAACATACACAAATCAATTAACATACATCACATCAATAGAACCAAGGACAAAAATCACATGATCATCTCAACGGATGCAGAAAAAAACATTTGACAAAGTGCAACATCCATTCAGAACTAAAAAAGAAAAAAAAAAAAACACAGAAAATTGGATTCAAAGGTCTTTATCTCAATCTGATAAAAGCCATCTATGACAAACCAATAGCCAACATCATACTTAATAGACAAAAACTGAAAGCTTTCACTCTAAAATCAGGAACAAGACAAGGATGTCCACAGTCACCACACTTATTGAATAAAGTTCTAGAAATATTAGGCAGACTATTAGAGAAAGAAGGAAAAAGGATATGGGTAGTAAATGAAGCTAAATTATAATTATTTGCAGATGACATGATACTCTACATAAAGATCCCAAAAACTCCACCAAAACATTTCTAGATTTAATAACCAAATTCAGTAGCATAGCTGGATATAGGGTCAACACTCAAAAATCAATAACATTCCTGTATACAAATAAGAAACTCACTGAGCAAAAAATAAAGGAAACCACCTTTTTTTTTTTTTTTTTTGAGACAGGGTCTCACTATGCACTTCAGGCTGGCCTTGAACTCACTTTGTAGCCCAGGCTGGCCTCAAACTCACAGCAATCCTCCTGCCTCAGCCTCCTGAGTGCTGGGATTACAAATCCGCACCACCATGCCTGGCCTGAAACCACACACTTTGCAATAGCATCAAAATAAAAATGAAATAAAATTAAGAATCAACTTAATGAAGGAAATAAAAATCTTTACCCTGAAAATTATATTACTTTGAAAAGGGAGATCAAAGAAGATATCCGAAAATGGAACAATATCCCTTGTTCTTGGGTAGGAAGAACCAATACAATGAAAATGGCCATACTCCCAAAACTGTTATACCAATTTAATGCAATCTCAATCAAAATACCAACAGTATATCTCACAGAACCAGAAAAAGCAAACCTAAAACTTGTTTGAAACCAGAAGAGACCTAGAAAGCGAAAAGCAATTCTGGGCCACAAAGGCAATGTGGGGGCATCACTATCCCTGACTTGAAATTATACTACAAAGCTATTATGATAAAAACATCATGGCACTGGCAAAAAAAAGAAAAAAAACAGACCCAATGAACAATGGAACAGATTAGAAGATGCAGAAATAACTGAAAGCACATTCAGATTATCTTTGACAAACAGGTCAAACACCTTCACTGGAGGAAAGCCTCTTTAATAAATGGTGCTAGGAAAACTGGTTTTCCACATCCCAAAGATTAAGCCTACACCCATATCTCTCATCATTCACTAAACTAAAATCAAAATAGATCAAAGATCTAAATATTAAAAAAGAAACACTAAATATGCAGGAAGATGAAATAGGCAGAACTTTTGAAGGCACAGGTGTATGCAAAGACTTTATGAACCATATCCTGACTGCACAGGAACTATTACAAAGAATGAACAACTAGGATATTGAAAAGTTTTTGCATAGCAAAAGAAACCCTAACAGAATGAACAGACAGCCCATAGAGTGGGACACTATTTTTGCCAGTTGTTCCTGAAAAGAGTAATATCTAGAACATATAAAGAACTCAAAAAAATCAGATGCCTCCCAAATTTAAAGACCTGATCCAAAAATGGGCATCTAAAATGAACAGACGCTTCTCAGACAAAGAGGTACAAATAGAAAATATATATATGAAAAAATGTTCAACATCACTGGTCATTTGAGAGATGCAAATTAAAACAGCACTGAGATTCCATCTCACTCCAGAAAGAATGGCTATCAACAACAATTTTGGAGGGGATTGAAAAAGGAGACTTCTCCATTATTGGTAGGAGTGTAGGTTGATGCAACTACTGTAGAAATCAGTATGGAGATGCCTTCAAACACCAAAAGATACTAGAGGTATCTTTTGACTCAGCTATTCCCCTTCTTGGTTTCTTCCCAAAAGAATTAAAAGCCACGGTGATATATGTGCAGCCATATTTATAGCAGGACAATTTGTAATAGCTAAATCTTGGAAACAGCCCAGATGACCATCAACTGATGGATAAAGAAAATGTGAGTTTTATATACAATAGAGTACTACTCTGCCATAAAGAAGGATAAACGAGACATTTCTAGGTAAATAAATGCACTGTGAGACCACACTCATAAGTGAAATAAATCAGATACACATGTTTAAATATTACATTGTTTCCCTGATGTGAGAAACCAAAAGGGTAAATAAGGACCAAAATGTAGGACAGATATTTGGAAAAAGGAATAAAATGTTCAAATGGGAAAAAGAACAAAGCAGGAAGGAGGGGAAAAGGAAGAAAGTGAGGAAAAAATAGAAGGAAAAATGGAAAAAAAGTTTTTGTAAATAAGCAGAGGAAGAGAGGGTGAAGGGAAGGTAGGGAGTTGGGGGAAAAAAGAAGAATCAAGATAAATTATGTATAGGTACAAACTCCTTATGATAAATATGATCATTATGTACATCTAATATGTACCAACAATTTTATTTTTTTAAATCAAGCATGCTTCTATATACCAGCAATAAACTGGAAACTTAAAATTTCACTTGTAACATCAAAAAACATAAAATATGAAGGACAAATCCAATAAAATATGCTAAGCCCTCTACACTAATCACATTGTTGGGAAAATCAGAAAAAGTCTAAATAGAGAGCTACATCATATTCAGAGACTGAAAGACAATATTGTTAAGCTGTCCTCTCCAAGACAACCCACAGATTCAACATCATCTCACTCAAAATCCCAAGAGGTTGATCTGTAGAAATTGATGGACAAAGTGAGAAATTAACCTTGACCTCTACCTCATAGCACACGCACACGCGCGCATGCACACACACACACACACACATTAACTTGACATGGACCAGAGATCTAAATATACAAACCAACACTAAGTTTCTAGAGGAAACCACAAGAGAATATCTCTATAAACTTTCTTAAGACCTAGACAGAGTTAATAAGAAAATGAAAACTTCGGAACTTGGTTTTACAGTTAAAACTAATGGGCTGGGGATGTAGCTCGAAGGCCCTGCGTTCTATCCGCAGCACCAGAAAAAAATTAAAAACAATAAAACTAGGGACTAGAGACCTATCCAAAAACCTCTAGCTCAGTGGTACAATTCCTGTCTAGTACGTTCACGGGTCTGCATTTGAACCTTAGTACCACCAAAAAAAAGCAATAAAACTAGATTCTTTTCAAATATTATATAATCCAAACTCAAATCTTTCCTGTTGATTATTAACATGATTTAGCACTATCTGGCTGGGTATATATCAGAACAATTCCAGAAGGTTCTAAGACTTTTGGAAAGAAAGGAACAAATTTGTCATATACATATTATTCACATAACACCACTGAAAAATATACCTCATCATACATAGCTAATGCTCCAGCTTCTCCAAGGAAAGGACTACAGTTGAGTAGAATACTTTTGTTCCAGGCTTAATCAGTCAAAAAATAATAAAATAAGGAAATGATAAATACTGAGTGAAGAAACAAGATATAAAACAAGAAAAATAACTCATAAACAAAGAGAAAAGGTCCCTTCCTATAAATTTTTTCATACCCCCATTGCATATAAGGGAACTATTCCAAAATCAGGAAGAAATAGTTGATCCAAAATAGTGTGTAAAATATTCATTGACCTCAACACACATTTATTGAAATATTATTTACCACACATGATGTTACATTCATGTGGCCAGCACTATCCAGTGCTGCTTGGTGTGGAGGACAGAGGACGGAGAGAATACTGCTGACTACATGAAGAAAGGATACTTGGTTCTAGAACACTACAGTTCTGGGGAAGTCTTTTTTAGTGTATGTTTGCTTTCTGTAGCCTTCATACTTCCATTCCATATGGTTCCAGGGCATCTCTTACCACACAGTGCACGCTTCCCACCAGTATCAACCAAAGTTTCTCAAAATCTTTTCACTTCTAGTCAGCTTACAAGGCAATGACAAGTCATAGCTTGAACTGCTGCAAGTCATGACAAGCCAATCATGACTGCAGAAGACCTGTGTTTTGGACATTATTTTGAGCAAAAGAAGCCAGACATACAGCAACACAAACTAATCACTCCATTCATAATGAAGCTCATGAATAGGTGAACCTTAAGCGATACACGCAGAAATCAAACTAGTGATTTCCTGAGTAGGGGGTTGGGGAGTGACAGTGGACAAGGGCATGAAGAAACATCTTAGCATGATCAAAATATGCTATATCTTGATCCATGTTATGGTTACATGGGTGTACACACGTAAAACTTCACTAAACTGCACACTTTAGATTTTTGCCTATTATGCACCTCACAATATGCATGGCATATCTCAACACTTGATATTAATCTCTATTTTGGTCTCCTGCAAAATACATTTTTCCAGAGACATCTGTATATCTTTAGACTAGAGGTATAGGTCAAGGCCTTGTGAGTCTTCACAGAATGCTCTTTCCTAGTGCAATATGAGCCCAGTGACCTGACTTTAGTCTCAAACTTCAGTCAACTACAATTTACTCATTGTAAGACTGCCTAATAACTAAGAAATCAAGTGACCATTTCATTCATACATAAACAAGAGGGCACATTCAAGGACATTTACTATGCACAATGCATTTGACTAATCCTGTCTGTCTTCAAAAGTCTTGAAATACAGACCTATCCAAAACCCTCTAGAGAAATATTAACAATGATCTAACAATAGTCCTTTGGATGCTGGGCATGCTCTACTTTTTTCAAATAATTAATGCCATCATAATTAGTATCTATTACTGGAAGTACTACCAGTGCACAATACTTTAATGTGGTGTGTGGACTGGAAGAAATGAACCATGTGTTAATAGACTAAGAATTCAGGCTCTAGCTATCGCTCATAACAATCCAGTCTCCCTGAGAAACCTTTACCTGTACCGGGATAAATGACTTGAACCTCTGCTAGGCAAGTTTTTCATGCTCTAACTGATATACATTGAATAGTCATAAGCTTGACTTAAAATATTTCATCCAACATAAAATTTGCTTTAATGGCAGGAGAGGTTTACAAATACAATCCTGAGAAAGCAAACCAATAGAAAAAAATAGAAATAAAAGACAATCTTGTTTTTTTACTAGGTAAACTCAAAGCTTATTTTGAAGAGCTATACAGTATGTCTCTCCAGTTGAATCCATCAGAAACCACGAAGGATAGTTAACAAATGCAATGAATTTTATAAGAAACTCAAATCCATACTAGAGTAGCAGAATAGTACAATGGACAGAGACCATCCAAGGAGATTACTAGCAGTAGGCTTTACCCTACAACTTTTCAGCCACTGCATCCTTGGGTAAGTCATTTGATCTGAGCCCCATAAAGTGGGAATTGCAGTTTTGCTTTTGTTTCATCACAGGGTTGTCTAAGGACCAAATGAGAGAATGACCACAAAAGTCATTATGAAGTGAAGTAAATTATGACGCGAAGTCTTTGGCATTTGAAAGCTTTCTAACATGTCCCCATCAAAGAAGATGCAGCTCTCAAATTTTCGGTAGGAAGGGTAGTGGTTGAAAGATTTTCATAGATTTACAGAATGTTAAATACAAAAAGAACTTTAAAGAGATTATCCAGCAATACACTTGCTTAACAAATTAGGAAATAATCACAGTTGTAACCTCTTATGGGCCGCTTACTATGTTCAGATAAGGGGCTTTACTCACATGGCCTCTTTTATTTCTTACCAACAAATCTATCAGGTGGATACCATTTTACAAATAAGGCACCTGAGGTTCAGTGATGAAGTTAAGGCAAACGTGAGGGGTGCTCTCCCAAGTCTCTAAAGTCTATACCAGGGATGGCAAACCTATGGCATGTGTGCTACAGCAGGCTGTTTGTATCACTGAAAGCTCTAAAAAGTTGGCCATCACTGTTCTATACCATGTGCCACTCTTCTATAAAAAACCCTGGAAAGATAAGATATGTTTATCTTTATCATGTAGCTAATTAGAGGGGGTGCCTTATACCAACTGTACTCATTTACCTTTGTAAATTGGAGAATCTCAAATAGTCATGACCATGAACATGTCTAATACTACAGTCAGGTCTTATCACTCACCTGTAGTAAGTTTCCCACTCTAATCCCAGCAAGAACAATGTTCTCAGAGGAGAGAAGATTTGGTGCCCAAGTACACAAAGCAACTAAAACTGCACAGCAACAAATGTTAACTCACAACAGAATGAACTGTGACTCATGGATATGTCAGATAAGAGGAAGGGAATTAAGGGTAGGGAGGTATAAAGGAAGATAATGGTGGGTATGATCAAAATACATTACGTGCATGTGTAAAAATACCACATTGAAACACAGTATTTTGTAAAATTAATATACAGTAATAAAAATACGCCTAAAAAAAGAATACATCAAGTGGGAATACAACCCCTAGTCCAACTCAGACCAACAATGGCAGGTCAGGTCAGAGTTCCAGCCTGACACTGTTAACCTTTCCCAAGAGTCAATATCTGAACTTCTCACCATTCCTGGACCACATAAGGTAGAGTTTACTCCTTCCTCACCCAGGGATGAATCACATCATGTGGGCTCTAATCAGTCAGGGTTTCATGTGTCCCTGGGCCTGTGACCAGTTTAGAATGTACATGTGACATACCTGAGCCAAAAGGATGAAACGAGGCTGTCTATAAAGACTGAGACAAAGATTCGAGCTTGATTTCTCTGTGAGAAAGACAAAAAGATGAAGGCCTAGAAATTTTGCAGCCTGTTGCAATGAGAGAAGAACACATCTGACCCTGGAGTCAATACACAAGAAGTCAAGTCAGGATGGAGAGAAAGAAACCAGATTGTGATGACATCATTTGAGCCTGTGAGCTGACTCCAGGATTTATCTCTGAACTGGTTGGTTATGTGGGCTAATAAATTCCCCTTTTACTTAGTCCAGTCTGTGCTGGGTTTAGATCCATTACTTGTGATCAGTGGAGTCGTAAGACAAAGGCTTACTAAGAATCATATGCCTCCCTTGAACTAACAGTTCCTTGTGGTCAGGGACAGACTTCTGATTCCCCGGTTAACATCAAGAGAGTTGGGCTGATCCTGGGCACAATGTGAGAACTTCGAATATAAAGGAATTAAATAGGTCACCTTCAGGTTTCTGAGAGAACAATCTACACCCAAAGCAAAAAGCAGTCATATTTACAAAGCCCTCTATTGTCATTTCATCATTACTTCTAGCTTATTCCTGCTGTACTCTGCAGTTTTCCTACCATGAGGCCACCATATTTGGCCTCCTAGCTACTCTTTATCTCTGGATCTTCCCCTCCCTTGGGAGACAGTTTTGGAAGAAGAAAGGAATGAATTCATAACCTGATCTAGCCTTGTTTTTCCTCATACAAAAAAATGGAGATAACACTATTTGCCAAAATATCATTAAACAGAAACCAGAAACCACTGATACAGGGACTGTGCTCATTCATGAAACCAAGTTTCTTATTTCTGCTGCCCCAGAGAGCTAGGCAATAGCAATGACTTAGAGGCAAAAGTGAGACGTTAGTACTTAGTCTACCCCCACTGCTTACTCCTAGAAGGAAGGACCAAGAGCTCAGTCCATTTAAGGCTGAGTGAAGTAAGGATAAAACAGATCAATCTCTCCTCCGCTGCCTACAAATGTCAGCAACTTTTTCCCCAAATGAAATCTTAAGGCAAAACTCAAACACATACACAAAAGAGGGAAGGAAGGAGGGAAAGGGCTCTGTGGGCAACACCAGCTGGAGGGCACAAATCCACTCTCCCTAGCCACTCTCCCCAGCTCCAGGCCATGCAGTGCCTCCAAAGGACCAAGACCCAACCCTACATCATTTCACTGCTTCTTGGAGGATTTGAAAATCAAGGAAAGAGTAGCAAATTAACATACAGCTGAAACTCATGGCTCAAATGAGTATTTAAAGGAACTTCCATTTTCCTTAGCTGAGAAGGCCAGATATCCACAGGCTATGTAAAAAGGAAAACAAAGGCAACCATCCAAGTAATTCAGCCTGAAAACTTAACTCTGCTCCAACCACAGAAACTTAGGCCCTGATAAAAACTGGACAAGGAATTAATTAAAAAGACCTCCCAAAAAAGGCTTTCAGAGGCCAGGTGCATAGGTCCCCTGACCTAGCCACATCTCTGCTTCACGACCTCTCCCTTAGAACCCTGACCCTAATAACTAAAAAGGACACTGGCTGTGTCGAAGATATTTTCAATCTGCTTTTGAGATTCTTGCGCAGATCTTTTATCTTGTAGTATATTTATCTTGTAGTTTTGTGCACTGGCACAGTAGCCATTAAGCTCGTCTTTGAAAAGAACAGTTTTCCACCTCTAGAGGAGAAAGCAGAAAAGTTTCACTATTAAACAAGATATTCTGTGTTTATGGCATAGAATTCCTTCCACAATTCTGAGCTTTCCCCCTCCCAGCTCTGGGAATCCTTCCCAATGTCCTGTTGGGCTCCCTCCACCTACAGGGAAATTCAGTAAAAAAGTAACCCTTACATTCTCAGCACAAATGTGAAAGTTCTCCAGCTCTTATCAAATTCAAAGCCGAGCCATAGATGGTGGCACACACCTGAAATCCCAGCACTTTGGAAGGCTGAGACAGAAGGATCACAAATTCCAGTCCAGTCTGAAAAACTTAGTGATTTAGTGAGATAGCTTCAAAATTAAAAATTTAAATAAATGGGCTGGGCTGGTAATGTAGCTCAGTGTGAAAGCCCTGGGTGCAAACTTAATGACTACTGTGCCAGCACACAAAACTACAAGATAAATGTACACTCCAGTTTAGCACTAGGTTCAAAGGCAAAATGGGTAACTCCCCTCATGATAAACAAAAGAATTACCCAATTTCTTCTGGTCATAATTTCCAAACTAGAACTAACAAAGCTGATAGCATTTGAGGATCATAGGGAAAAGGAACCTTATACCTTGGAAACCCAGCGAAAGGGGAGTTTTCCTGGAAAAGAGAGGTTTCAGCTATTCACTAAATGAACGCTGTGTCCCAGTCCCTGAGTGGTGACAGAGACTCCGCTGTCCTTGCCCTCAAGGCTCTCGGAATCTGGTGGAAGAGGCTGACCTTCTCAAAAACACAAGGTTCTCTGTTTCCAGAGCTTTCTTTTAAAGTCAAGGACAAACCTGACTGCAGAAAATAGATCCTGGAGATAGGCTAGAGATAAAAATGAGAACCCTGGTGATCATGCCATAATTGAAAGATTTCTTAATACTTTCTAATTATGTAAATGGAAAAGAGGGGCTTGAGAGCAGAACCTAGTGACTAATGTGGATTAAAATAAACGTGTAAGCCCAGGCAATGTCTCCAAGAAGCTGTTTTGCTCATCTGTGCATCTGAAGTCTGATCTTTGCATAAATGAAGGAATATAATGTGGCCTTTGGAGTGTGCATATGGCAAGGTGCCACAGGACCTGGAGTCTAACCTCAGTTTTCCCACCACTAATTTGCAGTGATCTTTGGTGAACCCCTTTCTCTTGTCTGACATATTCCCTAGGAATATCTCTGATGTGTAGTATATTAGCTTGACACAGCCAGTATTTCCCATCACTAAAAAATGGTAGAATATCTTTGCATATAAAGCACTTCTTTTGAGAAATTTTCTTTTCCCTCTAGCTCTGGTGACCTTGGGTTCAAAGGCTCAGGTGGCCTTTAGGATTACAGGCACCTGAAATAAAGGTGACCCTTACACAAGGCACTAAGTGAGACCAGGCCAGAATTTTCCATGTCACTTTAGCTTTCCAACTCCTCCTGCCTCCCACCCCACTGCACTTAGCATGTGGGAAATTCTTGGAAGCAAGCATGTTTAAAAGAAAGTACCTACCCAAAAGACCACAAACCAATGCAGTCAAAAAAACTCAAGAGTTCAACATTTCTCCTAGTTCAAAGAGCAGATCAATTTATTCTTGGGGTGGGAGTTAGCCACTCCAAAACCAAACATACTTCTCTCAAGTATCTCTTGGCTGTCTTTCTGCAAGTCACATCTAGCAGCTGAAGTGAGGAGAGGTATTCATCTCTGTCCAGGCAACCCAGTCCAGAAACCACACATAAGAAGCATTTGTGCTAGGTGTACCACATGCCTGTAAATGTCAGTTATTTGAGAGACTGAGGAAAGAGGATTACACATTGGATTGCACACTGGCAACTCAGCAAGACCCTATCTTAAAACCAAAACTAAAAAAGGATTGGAGATGTAAGCCAGGGGTAGAGTGCTTGCCTAGCATGTGCAAGCCCCTCGTTTCAAGCCTCAGTACCTCAAAAAAAAAAAGAAAAAAAGGTATCTCTGTCAACAGGGTTCAAAACCAGCTAATCTGAGTAGGGGGATTACCAACAAGTCCAGAGGCAGTGACATAAATAGGAAGTCTAAAAAGCAGGTGGACTAGAAAATAAAATTACAAGTCCAGGGTACAAAACAGAGTCAGAGATAGAATGCTGGTGGGTAGGGCCAGTGCTGTTGTATAGGACTTGCTGAAATGGTGGAAATACTCCATATTTACGCCAATTTAGTAACCACGCATGGATATGGAACAAGAGAAGTATAGCTTTATGACTGAGAAACTGAATTTTAAATTTCATTTATAACCTTTCCACCTTCAGAAACAGTGGGGTAGAAACTGAGCATGCCCTAGTGTAAAAGTACAAAGACTTAAATTCCAGACTTGATACTTTTTATCTCTGACCTTAAACAAAGACCCTCCTCTCTGACCTCCCAACACTCAAACAAGGGAGAGGCAATCTTCAACACCCAACCAGCTGTAAGATTATAAGAATGTACATGACATTAATTTAAAACTTTTATGCTTGAAAGATAACATCAAGAAATTGAGGAGACAATCTTTAGAAAAGGAGAAAATGTTTATAAATTTGGTAAGTGGTATTCAGAATATACAATATAAAGAAATATTACAACCCAACAATATTTTTAAAAATCCAATGTAAAAATGAACCAAGGTTTTGGGGGTGCAGCTAGGTAAACTACTTGCCCAGCAAGCATAAGACTCTGGGTCTCATCCCAGGGGGCAACATAGCAAGACCCCTGAGCTTAAGTAAAAGGGAAGAATAGCAACTCAAATGTCTTCCATTAATTAAAAGATAAATAAAATATGGTATATCCACATAGTGGA
>RJWT010032310.1:0-14212 GCA_004365215.1 Cuniculus paca | reverse complement strand
ACGATGGGGAATCAGGGAGATGGGAAGGAATGAATCACTAGCACCATTGTCTCTAAATTACTTTTCAAGACTTTCAACTAACCTTCAGTCTTGGACTCATTGACCCTGGAGAAGAGCAAGGTGCAGTTTCTCTCTGATCTTCATAAAAGGTCTGTATTTTTTCTGATCCTTAAAACTGAGGTTCTCTCCCAGGCATGGTGGCCCTTTGTAATGCTAACTGCTTGGCAGGCTGAGGCAAGAAGATTGCAACTTAGTGAGACCCTATCTCAAAAAATAAAACAAAAGGGCTGGAGAAGTAGCTCAGTTGTAGAATGCTTGTCTAGCATTAGTGAGGAGGTCCTGAGTTTGATCCCTAGTACTGAAAAAGAAAAAAAAAAAAAGACAGGGGTGTCCTCAACCAAAGGAGGTGGCCTGCAAGGAGACCGACCATTCAGTGCAGAGCACACAGATGCCTCGCTCCCCTTGTCCTGCTCTGCAGGCTCACATCCCCTCTGGCAGACCTTTCCAGAATTTCAGTAATTTCCCAGCGGGGACCAGGGCACCTCCAACAATCACAACACCTCATTAAGCCATCGCTTTCAACGTCCTCTCCAGCTTAGCCTTCTATGGAACTGTGCCAATAGGGAAAGCAGCTGATGGATTTTTAATTCTATTTCCTTTCCCTCCTCCAGACTGAGAAGGTAAGGCAGCTGAGTCACAGAGAGTTTCAGGGAGAACTGAAATCCAGAGGGTCTAGAAAGCCACAAGCTATCTGCTAGTTACATGAAAAATAAACTAATGACTGGGCTATGAGCACCAATCTAGATTCAGAGAGAGGGGGATGAATCTCAACCTTGTGCTGGCCGCAGTGCTGGTTGTATATTGGACTGCAGCCCCTCATCTCTGCCTGCCTCTTTTCAGTCCTTTGCCCACTCAGTGAGCCAGCTCCCACAGCCCCTCCATGGGTAGAGGTCAATCCCTTGCTTAGTTGATTGACAGATATTAATTGCATGTATTTAGGGGGTCAGTGTGATATTTTGGTGCTTGTGTACATTGTGCAATGATCAACTCAAGATATTTAGGGTATCCATTATCAAAAACATTTATCATTTGAGATGAGAACATTCCAAATCCTCTCCTTAAGCTCTTTTGATTTATATGGTACAATGCTGTTAACTGTTACCTCCTATTTCTATCTCTGAGATTCTGCTAAATCCTGTCTTAGAGTACCTACACACCCTGTCTGCTTCCTGCTACTTCTCAAGAAAGTCATATACAGCTCTAAATCTTCAGAAGCTAGGTGGATAGAAAAGAAACAGTAAATAAAAAACAGAAGGCAGAACCAGGCAGCCAACCTATGCAACAGCATTCAATATAGCTGAGGGGGAAGTGGCATGGCAGAGGGGGCATGGGTTGATCTGGGTCACTGAGTACTGGCCCTCAGCTTTCACAGCCAGAGTGGCTAGTCTACTACAATGATGATGAGATAACAAGATTTTACAAATAGTTCAATGTGTGAAATGAACATAATCTGATCCCTTCAACCATGGTGGGATCATTTAATAAATAAAAAATGTACATCCTACATGAAAAATGCCATGATGCACTAAATCTTCCCTTCTTTATTCAAAAATTGCTCACTGGGAATGTATTTGAATAAGGCCTGAATGGCATATTCCAAGATGTATAAGACTTCTTACTTTTAAATCTTAAACTTGGACTCCGGGTTCTAGAGAAATGCTCCTGAAATTGTTCTGGTAAATAATGTATTAACATGTCCTGTTTGCAGGTACATCCCTCACCTGGGCATGTGCTGAAGTTTATTATGGGTGTGGTAATTCTTGCAGTCACCTACTTCCATTTGTTCACTGAGATCCTTCTCAATTCTAGGAATTTGTAAGGTGGCTGCCTGTAATTGTGCACACAGTCACTGGGCACAGACCTTAGCAGAGCTGCCTCATCATGCGGGAACCGTGCTTGGAACCCTGGTGCTACGAATCACTCAACTTGGACAAGTAATAGTGAATGGTAAGAAATCACTACAGGGCATTGTGCTGAATGAACTTCTGATTCATTTCCTCTTTCCTTAAAAACCCCCCATCTAGCAGCTGCCCAGCTAGATGACTCAGGCCATTACAGACCTCCAAGGATTTGAGGGAGGCAAGACCTGTCAGTGAAACAATGGCGGGAGATTCTGTACGAGAGTGGCCCGGATGGTGACTCTGGTAAATGGCCTCTTTGGATAAGAGACAGGGCCAGCCAGATATGGTTGTGGCTATGCACTAATAGGGTTTCTCCTAGAGCACACGATTTGCCTCTGATTCCCAGCTCTATCACGTACTAGCCATGTGGCTTTGGATAAGTGATTGCCTTCCATGTCTCTGCTACCTCATCTATAAAATGGGGATAATGCTACTTACCTGGCAGGCTTAGTATGATGACTAACACCAGCAAATCACTTGGGATAATACTTGGGCTAAGTGAACAATTGATAAAGGATTGCCAGAATTGCTACTGAAGCATGACGGGGCACGAACTGAACCTTGAGAGTGACAGTAGGAAGCCTATATTCTTGGCAGGAGTCAATTAACTTCCCAGAGACATGAAAAGTGTGCATGTGATCCTCAGTCTGGTACCAGCACCTCTGCTGGGGAATAGATGGCAGTACCGCAAAATGGGATAACGGCTCTTTCAAAATATCCAGACAGCTATTGGGAAAAAGCCCTTCTTATGGGAAAAATAAGGTTATAAGTGATGCATAAAGAGTTCTTGAATGTGTTTGACTCTCAATTTAAATTCACAGGGAAAAAAATCTTGTAGCATTACAATTTCTAAATAAAGTTCCCTTTATGGGAATAACAACATTTTGAAGGTTTATGGTGAATCTTGCTATTTCCTTAAATACCCCCAAAAGTAGCTCTTGACCTCATATTTCAGAGAATTCAGGCCAGAAAATAAAGAATGCCAGCCTCAAAATAGTTACTACAGGCCACAAGTTTCACAAGTTGGTGCAGGCATCTTACCAGTGTGCAGAGCACTATCACACTTTCATAGTGTCTTCATTTCCAGAGAGATGCTCTGCTGTCATGTCATGCAGAAAGATTAACATGGCCACAACGTGACTTAGCTCACTCTGATTTATTAATCACTCACAGTATTGAGAACGACAGTTCAGCCTCGAAGGAAAGAAAATTGTTTTCATAGGAAAGGACTATTTAGTTTGGGCAGTTTAAACCACTTGCCTCCTGACCCTTTTCTTTGAGACTTGATTAAATGTCAATAGTGTTTTTGCAAGAAGTGAGAAATAAATAAATACAGAGCTACGGAGCTGTCACAAGGGGTACTGCTCTTCAGAGTCATGGGTTGTTTTGTGCTTTGGGGTCGAATGCAGGAATCTCCAATTACAGTGCTGTTTCAGAATGCTGGTATTCTGTGCTGGTATTAAAGGAGAGGATGTAATGTGGTTCATCTGGATTTTTGTGGCAACTCCACTAAGCTTTGTGCGTGTCCAACTGGATCACTTCATTTCACAGTTCATTCATCTGTAAAAGAGGAGTCTTAGACAGGAGGACCAGCTGAAATGAAGCTTATGGGTCCTTGCTGCGCTGTACCCTCCCACAGAAGAGCGGCCCACTCTTCCTTCATTTGTTCCCTCATTCAGCACCAACTGCCTGCAAACATTTGTCAAGAGCTCTAGGCAAAAGGTTTTGAATAAAATGAATAACCTCAATGGCCTTTTGCTTTCTTGGCCCAAACCTGATCCCAGATCTTTCTTAAATCAAAGGTGACAACAGGTAAAGCTTTAAAGAGAGAAAGACAGAGACAGAGAGAGAGAGACATAACAAACTCAAAAACTCCTCTCAGACCACTTGCATTGATAGAAATTACTATCTCAGTATGGATTTGCAGGAAAAATGACACAAGGTAGGAGAAATCCTGAAGGGCCCCTGGCCCTTTGTATGCGTCAGCTATTGTGGTTGTTGGACGTAATACTGGACACCCACAATTTAAGGAGGAAAAGTTTACTTTGGCTTACATTTTAAGGGGACTCAGACCTTGGTCAGCTGGTTCCAAGGCAAAAACATGACAGTGGAAGGGTATGCTGGGGCAAAGCTGCTTGGTTCAAGGACCCTGGGAAGCAGAACGGGGAAACAGTGCCAGAGAGGCAGGGGAGACGGACCAGACATGGACCCCATGGTCACACCTTGATGAGTCACCCAGAAGTGTGCTCCACCAATGCCCCAGGCAGATCCCAAAGTCAATCAAGTTGACACTCTACCCTAACCACCATGTTCTTCCATAGATTTTTTTGAATTAATTTTATTGGTACATTTTTTATATAAGTATTGATCACATTCATCATAGCATAGATTTTATTTACCGTTCAAAAAGTGCTCTCTTTTCTCCAGTGCCATCTGGTATCACTGATGGCTGCTGCGCCTCCTTATCACTGATGATGGTGAAATAACAAACTACGAATTCTTTTATAAATTCTAATCATTGTGTACCTACTCATTTACTCTTTCCCATATAATTTAAGAAATAGATCTTTCAAGTCTTTTACAAGTAAACACCAGAAATATTTTGAAGCTTAATAAGGCAAGCTTCCCTGCTCAAGTACCACATCCCAATAATAACAAAAATAGTAAACACACGAATATTTCCCATGTGCCAGGTCTGTTCTGAGTGTTCTAAATGTGTCTAATCACTCAATTCTCCACAAGCATTGAAGGAAGCCAGGTTATGATTCCTAATATCCTCATGACCAAAGAGAAACTCAGTGACATATTGGGTTTGCCTGGCTTTAGAATTTGAACCCTGGTTCATTATTTTATTAGTTGCTACCAAATAGCAAACAATTGTAATGTGAAGGACCAGGGATCTTTCTTATCTTTAATACCTGGAGACTCAGGAGACAACCAGAGCCAACTTCATACAATCCCCCTCCAATGAACTACAGGCTATCAGTGCTCTAGTTGCACTTATGCCAGGCCAGGGGTAGTTAGGGTAGAGTCCCACTGTAGACGCTGGGACTCTGAACTGCAAATGACTGCTCAGAGTCTTGGCATCCTCGTCTGTGGAGGAAGGCAATCAGAATACATCGGTACTTCCACACTTATTTTTGGTGGAATTCTTTCTTTGCTTGTTCATTTGTTTGTTTTTGAGACAAGGTTTCACTATGTAGCTGAGGCTGGGCTCAAACTTGTGATCCTTCAGCCTCAGCCTCCCTGAGTAATGAAATTAGAAGTGTGGGCTGTGAAGCCTGGTTTTGTTGGAATCCTTTCTTGGTGAAGTTTTTGTTTTTGTTTTTGTTTTTTTAATTTTAAAGAGAAAAAAACAGAAAAATCAAAAAGCAAACAAAACATCAAAAAACAACAAAAGCAAAATGACAATAACAACAGCAAAACAAAAAACAGTAACGATAAAGAATTTCAAAACAAGATGATAGGAATTTAACAATGGCAGTTATATTGCATAGTGTTATCTTCAAAATAGTTGCTCAGGTTATCAAATACAAGCATGCAAGATTAATCAAACAATATAATTTCCCTTTGAGCAGTTTCTTTCCCTTTTACAATATCCATTGTAACTTTCGGATCTTATCTACTCTTTCAGTTTCTTACACTAATGAGACAACATGGTGTTTACACATGCAAGTCTGATTTATTTCATTTATAAGTATCGTTTCTAGTTGTATCCATTTGCCTATAAAAGCCTCAAGTTTATATTCTTTGTGGCTGAGTAATATTCTGTTGTGTAAAAATACCACATCTTTTTTTATCCATTATTCAGTTGATGGGCATTTAGGTTATTTCCAAGATCTGGCTATTACAAATTGTGCAGCTATAAACATGGGTGGACATGCATCACTGTGGTTTGATGTTTTCAGTTCCTCTGGGAAAATACCCAGAAGGGGAATAGCTGGGTCAAATGGATCCTCTAATCCTAGTTTTTTGAGGAATCTCCACACTGATTGTACCAGTCTAAACTCCTACCAACAATGAGAAAGTGTTCCTTTATCCCCACAGCCTCACCAGCCTTCATTATTGGTTAATTTCTTGATGTTAGCCATTCCTTCTGGGGTGAGATGGAACCTCAGGGTTGTTTTAATTTGTGATTCTCAAATGATCAATGATGTTGAATGTTTTTTCATGTATTTATTTGCCATTCGTATTTCTTCATCTGAGAAGTGTGTATTTATCTCAGATGCCCATTTTTGGATTGGATCTTTAAATTTTGGATGCCTGATATTTTTCAATTCTTTATATGTTCTAGATAAAAGTCCTTTGAGGGACAGTTGGCAAAAGTCTTTTCCAAATCTGCGAGTTTTTTTTTCACTCTGTTGGTGATTTCTTTTGATGTGCAAAAACTTTTTAATAAGACAAGATTCCAGTTTCTGATTCTTTGAAGTACTTCCCATGCAGTTGGTTTTTGTTTGTACCAAGCTGATTTTATTATAGCAGCTTTATAGTGTAATTTCAGGTCTGGGATTTTAATGCCTTCTGCTTTGCCTTTGTTGTCCAGGGTTGCTTTTTCTATTCTATATCTCTTATGGTTCCATATGAACTTTAGGAATGTTTTCTCTAGATCTGTGAGGTATGCTAATGGTATTTTGATCAAGATTGCATTAAATCTGTATAACAGTTGTAGGAGTATGGCCATTTTCACAATGTTGGTTCTTCCTATCCATGAGCAAGGGATATCTTTGCATTTTCTGAATTTCTCTTTGATTTGTATTTTCAGAGTGCTATAATTTTTTTTTTTTTTTTTTTTGCGGCACCTGGGGATTGAACTCACGACCTTGTGCTTGCTGAGCAGGCACTTAGACCGCTGAGCTAGATCCCCAGCCCTCAGAGTGCTATAATTTTCAATGTATAAATTTTTTACTTCCTTCATTAGATCAATTAAGTATTTCATTTTTTGATGTTATTGTGAAGGGTGTGGTTTTCCTAATTTCTCTTTCAGTGAGTTTGTTGTTTGTGTACAGGAATGCTATTGACTTTGAATATTGACTTTGTACCCCGGTGTGCTGCTGAATTTGCTTAGTAATTCTAGAAGTCTGTTGGTAGAGTGTTTGAGATCTTCTTTGTAGAGTATCATGTCATCTGAGAATAATGATAATTTAACTTCTTCCTTTCCTATCTTTATTCCTTTTATTTCTCTCTCTTATCTAATTGCTCTGGTTAATGTTTCCAGAACTATATTGAATAAGAGTGGTGACAGTGGACATCCTTATCCTGTTCCTGATTTTAGAGTGAAAACTCAGTTTTTGACCATTTAGTATGCTGTTGGCTGTTGGTTTGTCATAGATGGCTTTTATCAGATTAAGATAAAGACCATCTATTTTGATTTTCTCTAGGGTTTTTATGACAAATCAGTGTTGTACTTTATCAAAAGCTTTTTCTGCATCTATTGAGGTAATCATGATTTTTGTCTTTTGCTCTGTTGATATGATGTATTACACTTATTGACTTACATATGTTGAACCATCCCTGAATTCCTGGGATGAATCCCCTAGGTTGTGATGTATAAGCTCCTTGGTAATTTGTTGCATTCTATTTGCTAGTATTTTATTGAGAATTTTTGCATCTATGTTCATTAGAGAGATTGGCCTGTAGTTCTCTTTTTTGGTTGGGTCTTTCTCTGGTTTTGGTATCAGGGTAATATTTGCCTCCCAGAATGAATTAGGGAAAATTGCTTCCCTTTCAATTTCATTAAAGAGTTTGAAGAATATTGGTATTAAAACATCTCTAAATTTCTTGTATAATTCAGTTATGAATCCATCAGAATCTGGGCTTTTGTTTTATTTTATTGGTAAGTTTTTAATTACATTTTAAATTTCATTAACTGATACTGGGTTTATTCAGAAGTTTTATATCTTCTTGATCCAGCTTTGGTAATTCATATGTTTCTACTAATCTGTCCATTTCTTCTGTGTTTTCAATTCTATGAGAGTAAAGGTTTTCAAAGTAGGTATTGAAGATCTTCCGTATTTCCACAGGATCTGTAGTGATTTCACACTTTTTATTCCTTATTGCATGAATTTGAGTTTTTTCTTTCCTTTTTTTTTTTTTGACAAGGTTGGCTAGGGCTTTATCAATTTTATTCTTTCAAAAAACCAAATTTTTGATGCATTAATTCTTTGTATTGTTTTCTTAGTCTCAATTGTGTTAATTTCTGCTCTGGTCTTTATAATTTCCTCTCTTCTTTGGGCTTGACTTATTCTTATTTTTCTAGAAGTTTGAGGTGCAGCATCAGGTTTTTTATTTGTGCTCATTCTGTTTTCCTGATGTGAAAATTCACCACTATAAATTTCCCTCTGAGCACTGTTTTATTGCATCCCACAGGTTCTGGTAAGTTGTATTTGCATTTTCGTTTGATTGCATATATTGTTTAATTTCTTGTTCAGTTTTCTCTGTGACCCACTGGTTTTTCAGGAGTGTATTTAATTTCCATGTGTTTCTGGCGCTTTTGCAGTTTGTCATTAATTTTCAATTTCATTGCACTATGGTCAGATAATATACATGAGATAATTTCAATTCCTTTGCATTTACTTAAGCATGTTCTATGGTCTAATATATAGTCTATATTAGAGAATGTCCCATGTGCAGCTGATAAGAATGTGTATTCTGATGTTGTTGGGTGGAACACTCTGTACAAGTCTACTAAGTTTCTAGAGAACCCTTTCCCATCCTTGTTGTGGTCCAGGAAGAGTTATATTTGTAATCCCATGGAGAAGTTATTGGAATTCTAATGAGTTAATTCCAATCTACCACTTTCAGTGCAACCCAAGGTGAGAATAAAGACACTAAGACATATTTATAGTTATGGGGAGGCAAGGGGTACTAAGTTCAGCCAAGATGGACTTAGTACCTCTTTGTTCATTGGAACAAGGGCCACAACTCAGGACCAAACCCAGGTTTTATTAACTCTCCATGAGGGATTGGCTCAGGGATGAGTGACAGTGAGAGTGGCAAGAAATACATGACTGCCATGACTACTGTGAGCTAGGCTAGACAGGAGTTCTGAGATCACCTGTGCCATAAGCAAAGGGCAAGAAATGCAGAGAGAGCAATCTGCATAACAACTGAAGTAGTATCTAATAATTGGGGGTCAGTACTTCAGTTCTGAGGTACAATCCTTTTTGCTCTGGTAAGTCATAACCTTTCTTGAGGCTAAGTCCTAGCCAACAACATGGAGTATGGCTCTCCGTCCTGCTCAGCTCAACCATGTATTTGGGGAGTCACTGGGTGGGGTAACATTGACCTGTTGCTTTGCTTCAGAGAATATTTATCAGCTCCTCAGCTAACCCAGTTTACATTGCTTAAAGCCAATTGAAGGGACAAAGAAATCGCCTTGCCAGATCTGTACACATCAGTGCATGGAGGGCCAAGATTATCCAAAACAGAGATAGTTGCACTTCTTTTCAAGGAGAGTCAAAGAGAGTCATCTGGGTGGTTCCCCACATAAGTCCATTTGTTCACAAGTTTGATTCAGTTCTGTTATTTCTTTGCTGATTTTTTGAACAGTTGATCTGTCTCTTTGTGACAATGGGGTGTTATGGCCCCCCATTATAATTGTATCATTGCTTATTTGATTTTTCATATCTATTAATATTTGTGTTACATAGTTGGGTGAACCCATATTTGGTGTATATATATTTATGATTGTTATCACTTCCTCTTAAAGTTTTCCCCAAACAAGTATATAATGACCTTCTTTATCTCTTTTGATTATTCTTGGTTTGAAGTTGATGTTATCTGCAAACAGAATAGCTACCCCTGCTTTGCTCTGGGTTCCTGTTGCATGGAGTTGTTTTCCACCCTTTAACTTTCAGTCTATGAATTTCCTTTTGGGTTAGATGGGTTTCTTGTAGACGGCATATGGTTGGATGTTGTTTCTTGATCTATTCTGCCAGTCCGTTTCTTTTGATTGGTGAATTGAGACCATTTACATTAATGGATATAACTAATATGTATTGGTTTATCTTTATCATGTTATGTTTCTGCTGTTGGTTGTCTACTTTTTCCCTTCTGTTTAACTGCTTGTCCTAATTCGTGGTTGCTTTCTGTTGTTGTTTTGGGAATTATGGTCATATTTATCCCTTTCTAGAATATCTTTCAGTACTCTTTGTAGGGTCGGTTGGGTGGTCATAGATCTTCAGTTGTTCTTTGTCATAGACGTATCTCATTTCTCTATTGATTTTGAAAGATAGTTTTGCAGGGTACATCAATCTGGGTTGGAAGTTGTTTTCTTTCAGTACTTGAAATACTTTACTACATGCTCTTCTTGACTTGCTTGTATTGAGAATTCTGCTGTGATTCTGATAGGCTTTTCTTTATAGGTGATCTGTTTGTTTTATCTTGTGGCTTTTATATTCTGTTCTTATGCTGAATATCTGGGATCTTGATTATTATATGTTGAGGTGTAGATTTATTTTAGCTATGGCTAATTGGAGTTCTATATGCCTCACTTATCTGTGTGTCAGGTTCTTTTCCCATGTTTGGGAAATTTTCTGTTATTACTTCTGCAAATAATCTTTGTATGTCATTTGTGTTGTCTCCCTTTTTGTCTCCTTTATTGTTTCTTTTTGCATCATCTTGCAGCTGTTGAATTATTTCCTAATTCCTCATTATTTTTAAGAGATCCTTCCTTTCATGATAACTAGGCACAATCCTATCTTGAAGGTCGGAGTTGGTCTTCAATTTCATTCATGTGCATTTTCCAGTTTTCAATGGAATTTTTGATTTCCTGGATATCTCCTTGAATCTGTTTCATGCATTCTAATTGTTTCCTGTATTGTTCATTCAAGGTTTCCATCACTTTTCTTCTCTATGTTCTTTTATCTATGTCTTCTTTTGATATACTAACCAATTCTTTCATTATATTTATCATTTTATTTACCTGAGAGATTATTTCTGATCTGATTTCCTTTACACCTTCCTAGAGTTGTTTCTTTACTTCCATTGCTATCATTTCAGAAATTTCAGGTCTCTGATTTCCAATTTCATCCATGTCTATGTCTCTTGAACTTGATTTGGATAGGCTCAAAGTTTGGGATTGCATTCTGTTGTTTCATTTGGCATTTTCCTGTGTTCCCCTGAATCAGTGGGATACCAAGTCTTACTTGCTTCTTGTGCTGGCAGCCTGTCTGGCAGCAGGCCTCACTGAGAGTTGCTGATGGCTGCAGGTCTCTGGGCCCAGCCTACTGCTCCCAGTGGACCTCAGAGATAGTTCCTCAGTGTGAGTAGATCACTAGGTGCAGTTTCCCAATCCCTGCAAGCCTCACCTACAGTTCCTGGGTGTGGGTGGGTCATTGGGTGCATGGACTCCAAGCACCCCCAGGCCTCAACAAAGTTTCCTGGGTGACTGCGTGTCACTGGGCACAGACTCCTAGTCACCATGTGCCTCAGAGATAGTTCCCAGGTATGGGCAGGTTGCGGCAGGTGGACTCCCAGTCCCTGTGGGCCTCACCAAGGATTCCCAGATGACTATGGGTTGCTGGGCACAGACTCCCAATCCCTGCTGGCTTCACCAAGGGTTCCCAGATTACTGTGGGTTGCTGGGTGCAGACTCCTGGTCCCTATGGGCCTCAGAGATGGTTCCCAATTGTGGGCTCTTCATGAAGTCTTACATAAGACTCCAGGTGGACATGATAAGAACTGTTGTCTCTAAGATAGAGTTCAGCTATAATGTGCAATGACACCTCTGTCTATAACACAGTGTTCAGAAAGCACCTGGTGAATGCTTTATCATCATGTTTTCTATCCTCCATGTTGTAGGACAGTCCAAAGCATTCATTCATTCTTCCATTCATGCTTCAAATATTTAAGGAATAATTGATAAGGTGTCAGAGGTCAGGAAATGTGTCCTATGTTCTTGATACTGAAAAAGTAAGTCAGGCTGCAAAACCTCACCACTGGGGCTAGGGTTGAGAAGGACTTGCAGGCAATTTACTTTATTTCCAGAGTGTTGGTGAGTAGATGCCACTGTGACCTGGTGACCTGACAATCTATGTGCCTAAAGGAAACTTGCCCTTTCCTACCTCCATTCACCGGTGTAAAACAGGACCAGAGTCCTCAAACCCTCCTCTCTTTAGTCACAGAAGCCATATGGTCCTACCTATGGTCACTCACAGAATTCCCTGTGTCCCCTCTCCCATCTTCCATGAGAATGCAACAATTTTAGCCTATTTCACGTCTTAATGAGTTCATTGCCCTCCAGTTTCAACCTCTCAATCCATTTATCTCCTGAGCCTCTAGTCCAGTACTGTCCAAAAGAAATGTAATGAGAGCAAGTTACACAATTTTAATTGGTCAGTGGCCTCATTAAAAAAGTAAAAAGAAACAGAGGTGGTCAATTTTATTAATAAATTGTATATTACCCAATATATTCAAATATCACCCATATAAAAATTTAATAGGATGATGCACACATTTTTAAATATTAGAGTCTATAGAAGGAATTGGCCCTGCAAAGCCTCAACTTTATCCCTGACCATAGACTGTAAGATAAACTTGCATTGTTTTAAGCCACTAAGTGTGGTAACTCATTACTGTAGCTGTAGAAAACTAACACAAAAGGTTTTCCTTTTAGCTTGTATTGTTCTTTCCTCTCACATCCAGCACTGATTTTGGCATGGGTGTTTTCCTTGCTCATCTCTCCACTAGACTTGTAGCTCCTTGGAGACAGTTTCACCCTCACTTACTTTAGTTATGCCAATATCCAGCATTGCTTAGCATCTAGTCAACACTCTTTCATTTTTTGAAAGAATGAATGAAAGGTTGGCAAAGGCGTTGCTTCCTTCCCTTACAGTGGGAGAAGAGCAGCCATCATCATACCAACCAACGTAAGCAGCTCATGGGCATTAACATAATGCAGGAAAGACATGAGCAGCTTCTGCTGCTGCCAGCAGCAGGTGAGCTGAAGGGGCAGAAAGGAGCCAAAAGTGTCAGGGCAGAGGGCTGGTGAGGCAGCACAGCTCAGCCACATGCGTTGTGCTTGAGGAATGTGTAAACCAGAAGCACAGACCTTAAGGACTGCTTCAGATTTGTGAAAACTGGGAAAACAAACAGAATTCTAAGAAAAATATTTTCACAGATCTTGCCTTCATGCCAGGACAGCAGAGACGTGAGGTAGCTGCTGAACCAAGGTGGGAAGGGAGGGAGATCGGATTCAATGTAGAGGCTTGACGGAGACTGAGTAGAGGAGGATGGTGAGGTAAGAAGTACAAGAATGAGCAGGTGGGAGATAAAGTACAGGGAAGCTATTGGAAGGGAAAGGATTAAGCCACTGGGATTTGGAAACAGGAGATAAAAAAAAGTTGAAGTGGAGAGAAGAGTGTGAACAAATGGCTGTCAACAGTAGGATTACTCAGCTTCAGCCCCACTGACATCTTGAGCCAGATGATTCCTCGTGTGAGGGAGACAGACCATCTTGTGCATGGTGGCATGGGTAGCAGTGTCACTCCCTTCCTCTCCTCATTAGATGCCAGTGAGTAAAGGCACCCTGACCCCAGTTGTGACAACTGAAAATGTCTCCAACATTGCTAAATTTCCATTGGTACTAAAATAGCCTCCAAGTTGATAACCATTCATTTTAGAAAAAGAAATAGGATTGGAAAAAGGGAAGGACATCCTTTGAGGAAGGACAGAGTAGCAAAAGAAAATAATAGAGAAGAGACAGTAAAGCCAGAGGCTAGACAGTGAAAGCATCTGACCACCACAGGAGGAATGACAGACAGGATTACTGATGGACAAGAATGGACAGGAAGACAAGCAGAAATTAGAAGAGAAAAAAAGGATGTCCCAAAAGGACATCAGCGACCATACTGCAAGGGATAATGCTCGCCAGAGAGGACATCAACTTTAGAGTTGATCACTGAGAGGGTTCATTGATGGGTTACTGACATGCAAGGTCAGGGCCCATTAGTCTTCTATCAGCCCGTGAAGATGCAAGAGCCAAATCCATGTCAAACTGCGTTCACACAACTTTCAGGCTCATTATAATTATACTACAGATAAATGTTGGAACTGAAAGAAGCTTCCAGAGGGCTCAACTTGCTTTCTGATTAATGATTGTGACTCTCATCAGAGGTTTCAAACCAACTAAACATCTTTAAGAGATACACTCAGGTCTAAACATCACTGATCAAGCAGAAAGAAGGTAAACAATTACACTAATTCACCAGAAACAAAAAGAGATGCATACCAATTAAGTGAAACTACACCGA
>RJWT010032309.1:0-14152 GCA_004365215.1 Cuniculus paca | reverse complement strand
AGAATTATTTTCATGGAGGGCTATTTTGGATCAACTTTCTCCTCAGATGTAGATTTCCATGTTGACTTTTTAGTGTTTAGTCCCTGACAGTTGCACAGTTCTGAGCATGGCTGGTCCATCCTTCTACCTGTGTTAAACTGCGCAGTGCAGTTTAAAGGCACTGAGGATGAGTTTATACAAGATGTCATGTACTCACTTTCCTGTCATCCTTTGGGCAGGGAATGGCTGTTAGACTCAGATGAAGTGCTTTCAGAGATGAACCAGTGTTTCTAATGCGGGACATTACTTAGAAGTTGGTTTAAAATATAAAGTTAAGATTAGTGACGTGTTACTATTGCTCCTTTCTTCTTGAGGATGATTTATTAAAAATGAAATAAACTTAACAATTGTAAGATAGTATCTGTACATGAAATAGACATGGGCTTGTGTTCACAAGAGTTACACTTGTGTTTGAAAGAGGTTTGCAAGGGTCAGTAAAATTGGCTGCATTTACATTTCTTGAGCTCCTCCCAACTCCCGGATGCTAAACAAGATGTTACAAGAAAAGAAAGTGAAGCTTTCTTCCTATGCAGTCTTTGTAACTTAATTCACAAAGAAAATGACCGAGAACTACAAACACCAAAGGAAGAGGGTATGTACCTTTGGAGAAACCCATTTACATGAGCCAGTCCTTAAAAAGGAAGCGGCTACCTTTCTGCCTTTGAAGATTTCAATATTTACTTTCCTGAAGGTGACCAACATGATCTTTCTCTGCTCCTTCTATGATTCAGACACATCAAATACAGGATGGAGCTTTATAAAATTCAATTTGGCATTCCAATCCAGAAATGCATTATTGGTTCCTTGAGGAAAACAATTTATGTATGGCCAGGTGCTGTTTTCTTTACCTCTGCACAGAGTTTCCTCCTAGGGCTTGGAAATGCTAAAGTGAGTTTGCACGAGGAAATGAAGGCAGAGGCTTGCAACCTCAGTTACATAATTTATTTATTCAATGTACCAGTTTCTGAAAGTTAGAACAAACATTGTATGTTTTCTATTTTAAGAGGATATTTACAGCATAGAGGTAGTGTTAATTCCAGGTAAAATTTGAAGAGTTCTTCCTGCTCTTTTTCTCCACATACCCAACTGTGATGCCGGAAGAGTATACCTAAGGAAAGGATCTAGTGAAATCACTTGCACATTTTTAGGGTACTCCAGTGAATATTACACTGTCTTTAACAGGTAGTTGTTTTGTAAGCCATCTCTCTAATTATGAAGGACATCATTTTTTCAACTTACTGGTTGGCATGGTAATTGCATATACAGAGTGATACCCTTCCTGTTAGATCTGAAATTGTACTGAAGCCGTGGTTACGCACTCCATGTACTAACTCGGCTAATACAGATGAGTATGTATAAAAAGGCTGACTTACTTATCCCAAAAATTGTGACAGTATGAAATTTCTTTAACTATATCAAGTCATTGGTACCATAAAAAATCATCAGCTTCAATGTCCCAGTTTGTATCTTCAGGTATGAAAGATGATATGTCCATTTTGAGCTGGAATAACGATACATATGATTTTTTTTTTGCTGTGTTTCATTCTGTGATCTGATAAGATTATTTCTCAAATACATTTTGTTTCTATTTTTCTAGGAGATATTGATCGGCAAGAGATGGCTTTTCCAAGCAAGAAGAATGCTATTCTGGTGGATGGGGTTGTACTGAATGGTCCAACCACAGATACAAGGGCAGGAGAAAAATTTGTTGAAGAGGCCTGTAGGATAATAATGGAAGAAGTGGTTTTGAAAGCTACTGATGTTAATGAGAAGGTAAACATGAAAATGTATAAAAAATTCTAGAAACGGGAAGGATAGATTTCCCCCCCGATTTGTATGACTATATAAAGGAAATCGTTTATACTTTTGTCTCAAGGGGATGTGCAGATACCAGAGTTTGGGGCATTTCTCTCCCTGGCTCCTGCCCAGTGTTTATGTTCGTCATCACTTATTAGGAGATTGACTGAGACCTCAGTGTTTAACCAACAAAGGCAGGGAGCACAGGGTTGAAGCTCCCTGCCTTTGGGAATAATCTAGATTATAAATAATTCATTGCTCTGATGTATGTATTCTCTTAAGCACTTTGCTCTCCATTTTCTTGTACATACTCTTTTCTACTCTTTACAAAACCCCAAGAAACAGGTGTTGCTATTCCCATTTTAGAGATGAGGTAGATAGTGAAGGATGAAGTGACCAAATATTTTGCCCAAAATATTACACTAATAAGTATCATAGCTAGGACTAAAATTCAGGCAGTCTGCCATCCAAATTTGTACTCAAAATTGCTTTCATATGCCTCCGAGAATCACTAAATTATCTTTTATTGCATCGATGATTTTTCATGTTGGAATTGGACTACCAAGTGAATCTGTGGGAGAGATTTCTCCCCAGCTATATTAGTAGGAAATAAATATAATTTTAAAACATTTTTGAATGCAGCGTTACTTATTCTGAATTTTTGGTCACATGCATTTGAGAAAGCTAGTAGAATAGAGTGACATTACCTGTGAATTTGGAATTCAAGGCAAAATCATTAAATGGTATTTCTTATTTATGCAGATTATGTATTTGTAATTGCATATTTTCTGGTTTTCTCTGAACTTGTGAAATATTTTGGACCTGGTTTGCTGTGGAGCAGACTGCTCCTCTAGCAAGTTATTTTTTTAAATTGGCTTTATTCAGTCATTAAATATTAACTGAATGTTAGCTACTGGTAAGGCATTATATTCGACCCTAGAGGATATAAAGAAACACAAGATAAAGGTCCAGCTTTGATCAGAATTTATAATCTAATTGAAAAAGTAAGTTTCCAATGGCAAAGAGACTAGAGGGTCCCAGTAAGAATGTAATAAACGCTGCGAGTGTGGGGAGGACTTTTGGGATTTCACAGGAGAGTGTGCATTTTGAGCTTTAATGTATCGCATAAATGTTAGGTAAGATTTTGGTGGGCAGAGAGAAATTGGGAGTGGAACACTCATTTTCAAGGGATGTTAAAGAAAGTAGAAATGTAAATAATGGAAAGACCATTTTAAAAGGGCAAGATTTATTCAACATAGCAAGGGGACATTTCTTCCTGGAAGGAGAGCTCACACAGGGGTCTGATTGGACCTAAGAAAAGAAGGTGAATTGGGGTCTTATACAAATTAAGCAGCCTGGAGCTCATCCCAGGTGGTGGATGTGCAGGTAGTCTATCAATTCAAAGCTGCAGTGGAAGGTCTTTGGGGCTGGGGAGCGAGGTGAAGGTTTATACTGCTAATTTAGCTTACTTTGTCTGAGGTCCAACAGGACACCATTAAAAGGTAAATTGCAGATGCATTTCCATGTTTAGTGAGATGATTACTTCTAGTGCCCTGTCCAGTGGGTATACTTTCTCAACCACTTTAAAAAAATCGAGTTATAATTCATATTCAGTGAAATTTGCTCAGTTCTGTGAGCTTTGACAAGTCTGTAAGTAACCCTCACCTCCATCAAGATATAAAACAGTTTCATTTCCCCCAGATTTCCCTGTGCCACTTCTGTTGCCATCTTCTTCCCAACCCACCCTTCTATATCCTAGAAACCACCGGTCTGTTTTTTGTCCCTATAGATTTTGTCCTTTCTAGGATGTCATGTGGATAGAATCAGTCATTTGTAGTCTTTTGAGACTGCAGTTTTTCTTCATTAAAATCCACTTGAGAGTTTTCCATGTTGTTGAGAATATCTGGAGTCATTATATGTGGGTCGTCTCAGGCACTTTTGCTTTTACTTCTGCCTGTTAGCGATGCATCGCCGAAATTTAATTTCATACTTCTCATACAACTTGATATTTACTCCTGCTCCTCCCACCCCAAACTTCCCACCTGCCAGCCTTCCCATTCCCTGGCTCTTCATTGGTCTCTCTCTTCCTCTCCATGACCGAACTTTTTAAAAACTGTCTACTTCCTCCCTCTACTTCTTCACCTCCCACATTCTTACTTGAGCACAATCTGGCCTCCGCCTCCACCTCACTCAGTCACACTACTCTTGCTAGGAACACCTTCTTGTTGATGAATCCCATGAACACATCTCAGTCTTTCTCTAATTTGACTTCTCATCAGTATTTGGCAATATGAACATCTCCTTAAAAGATCCTTTGTCCTTGATTTTGCTGACACTGAACACCTGCTAGGATTTCCCTTTCTTCTGTGGTCTGTCCCTCAGGCAAGTTCTTGTACCCATTGATATTTCCTTGGGGCAACCTGTGCTTTCCTCTCCTCCCTGTAGGCTCTCCCTCAGATGTGTCATTCATCCCTTGTTAGGTCACAGTGTAGGCTGGTACTTTGTCCCTGTTTTTCCACATCCGCCTCAAATTACTGCTACACTCAGGTTAGATGTTCTGGGGGTGCCTTAGACCAAATGTGCTCAAAATTTATCATCTCTATCCTGCTCCAAACAAGAGCCTTTGCCTGCTGTGCTGCCACCTCCTGGCTCTTCTTGCAGCCACCATACCCTGTGTCCAGCAGAGTAATCACAGGATCATCCTTGACTCATTGCTCTTTCTCGCCTTCAACATCTAGTTGATTCTATATTTAAACATATCTAGTAACTGTATACTATATACAGCATCTACCTTCACTCAGACAACTACCTTCTCTTGCATGATTTATTATAGTTATCTTCTATTTTTAATTTTATTTGAAGTCTTCACAAAACTATTGTCTAAACTATAGGTATGATCATTTCATTTCATAACCTAAACATTTCAATAACTCTCTTAGAGCCAAGTCAAACTCAGTAACATGATCCATAAAGCCCACCATAATCTAGCTTTATTTCTTCACTTATCTTCATTTATTCAACAGATCTTTGTTGAGAACCTATTAAATAGTGGGATTTGTGTTGTTTACTTGGAATAGGTGAATACAGACCAAGATCTCTACTCTCATGGAGATTACGTAGAACGTAGTGAATAAGTGAATAATAAAATAACTTAGAACATGATAAATCCTACAGAATAAAGAAGAGTAGAGAAAGATTGGGGAGATGGATAGAGATTGGGTGATGGACGGGTAGTAATTTTAAGTAAGGGAGTTGGAATTGCTGTTATTGAGAAAGTGACACATTTCAGCACAACTTTGAAAAAAAAAAGTAGTTAGCTATGAGGATATTTGAAGAAGAAGCATTCTATGGAGAGAACCCTGCTATTCAGAGTCCCTAAGGTAGGAACAGGCCTCGTGTATTCAAGGAACAAGTAGGTGAGTCAGTTAGGAGGTAGGTAGTGCTACATGAGACTAGAGAGGAAACACAGCCAGGAGAAAGATTATACAGGATCACTTTATGCCCTTGTAAGAACTTAATCTTGTACTTTGAAGGAAGTGGAGAGCCATTGGATGTATTTGAGCAGAAGAATGACCTTCATTTAAGTATAAGAGAATCACTTTGGCTCCCAACTTGAAAGACTATATGAGAAAAGGGTACAAAATTAGGAAGTTATTGTAGTATACAGCTTTACTTACTGCTTCATTCTTCCTCAAAATTCGTGCACTTGACTAGCCACACCACATGTACTTGATTTTTCAGATGTACCACATGTTCCCTTAATTTTCAGCCTTTTTCACTTCTGTTCCTTCCATCTGGAACATCTCTGGTATTATCTCATCCCCTGACTTTTGCTTGATTTATTCTATTTTTATTTAGTGCTACCACTTGCATATCTATCATTTCATGCAGGAAATCTTTGACCATGCAGATGTAGGATAGACCCTTCACTTTTCTCAACAAATCTGCATTCCTCTCATAGCTCTTTCCACGCTGAAGTATTGGTTGCATGGTTAGATCTCTGTGACTCCCACTTCTCTGGGAGCTTCCTAAAATGCGTCCATGCTTTATACCTCCCAATCCCAGGCTCTGGTGGGCACTCCATTAATTGCAGGTTGTTGCTGAATCTCCAGGTGTGTGAATGGCAGCCTCCTGAACAGCTGAAGCAACTGCTTGACTTGGAGATGAGAGACACAGGCGAGCCGCACGACAGGCTGTTGAAACTCTGCCGAGATGTCATACGCTTCAGTGTCAAAACTAGTGAGAACTTCAGTTTACTTCCTCGCTGTGTACCGCTCAAAAGTTCTTGCATTTTTAAAGCATTTGTTTACCTCTTAAGGAATCTGGGTATGATAATGTTTATGGATTGAGAAAACTGGCTTAAAAAAAATAGTGTTTCTGACATTTTTACCATGGTAAAAGTGGTAATCCAAATTTGTTGTCGAGGCCAAAGATAAATTAATAGTGTAGTGTAAATATTATTGATTTCTTGCCAATCTTAATCTTCTATTTATAACCAAGACCATATATTATCACTACTGCTTATCATTTTTTAAGTTCCTTCAAACCAACAAATAATATTTTAGTTATATGAACTTGATAAGGGATTTTAAATCTTTATCGAACAGAGTGTGCAAAAATAAAAACTTCAGGAAGGTGTCTTTAATAGAAATAGGAATAGATTTATTTGGGGCACAATGATTAACCCTTGGCACTTGCTAATTACCAGATTAATCGACCAAATCTTGCAGGATCAAAAAATAAAAACCTTCTCATGTAAATATAAGAAAAATAAATACATAGTAAGTTTTGCTGTGATTTTCACACTAATGCCATGATCCTTGTGATTGTTTGTGAATGCAGTGACATGTGTCAGTTGTATAGTGAAGTAATTTTGACTTGACTATTACATCTATATATCCAGTGAACAGATTACAAAGGTGGAAGAATAACTTTACAAAATAAGCATTTCTTACTTTGATGTGAAAATAATCTAGTGCTTGAAATCACACCGACATTGTACTTTGTGAATTTTGACACTGGACTAAATTTAGTGGAAAGAACATAATAAAATCCTGGCTAAAATTAATTGGATTATATTCCCTTGGGAGAGTCTGGTGTATGCATCAAAAACTCAGTTAACATTTCAAAAGCAGAGATACATATCTTATTATTATAGTGCATGTCAGAATTGTAGAATGACATTTAACACAGTAGATTTTTCAGTTTACTGGATATTTTCCATAGTGTTACCATGGAAATCAATCATAAATTAACACGGCACTAAAAAAAATCTTATTAAAATTGCTTGTAGCAATGTCTGGTTTCCTTTGCCAGATCAGAGGAAGTTTTCCATGTTTTAATTGAAAAGACATTTTCTTTTGAGTTTTTTTTTTTATTAAAACCATAGTTTAAAGAGGAAAAAAACCCACTCAAACTAAATTCTGTAAGTTGTCATGACTAAAATGATTCCCAAATACCTAAAAGTAGAAATAGACCTCTTGCCTCTTTGTTCTTTGTCATGCTGGGTTGCCTGTGGCTTAGAATGTCAAGACAGATAGCCTGGTGTTGGGTGTGAATATTCGCACTGTGTAAAGCCAAGAACCTTTATGAGAAAAAAATATGTAGAAAATTGGAACTTGAAATCATTTGAGTGTTAAAGGAGACTGTGTTTGAAGTACACTGAAGCAGGAAGCCTGCATAAGCTGCACGATGAGTCACATCCCGCTCTGTCTCCATAATGCCATCACACTGTCCAATCTGAAAAATGAAAAGGCCGTTCACAGTCTGTAGCCTGAGGTGAAGCCTGTTGGTGAGGAAGATGCATTTGAAGTGAGGGAAGCTAATAGTGATAGTTTCAGAAGATGAAGGCAGCAGGCTGTGGAACTTGGAAAATATAGTGTTCAGATCCATTTCTCAAGGGTTCGGGTTGGATGTAAATTGTTGAAAAGAGCAGTTGGTAAATCAAAGCTCTTCAGAGGGTGCTCACGTTTTGCATAGAAGCATTGTTTAGTAGAAAGGGTTATGATGAAACTGTTAAACATTTTTTCATTGTACACAATCATATTTTGAGTGTTTTAAAAATTGAGGTATAATTTACATTCAATAGAGTGTGCCAATCTTAAACACTAACCTCAGTGAATTTCTATGTATCTGCACATTGAAATCATCACCCAGACACGATTTCGACCACTTCTAGCAGCCCAGAAGGTCCTTAAACTGTCAATCAACAGTTCCTTCCCCAGAGTACCCAGAATTCTAACTTGTATCTCCATCAGAGGCTTTGCTGATTCTGAATGCATATAAATAAACATGCTTTGTATATTTTTATGTCTGGCTGCTTTCTTTGTTAGAAAGATTCATTTATGTTATTGCTGTGCCAATAGTTTTTTCTTTTTATTGATGCATAAATGAATACTTTGTTTTAAATTTGCAGACCACCCAAGATTTTTCAACCAACTGTATGCTGGACTTGATTATTACTCCTTGGTGGCCCGATTTATAACAGAAGCATTAAATCCTAGTGTGTAAGTGTCACGCTACTGAAATTTCACACCACTGAATATGGACTGGAGATGTTTCTTAAATAGATGAAACTTTATTTAATGAATTTGTATTTAATGATTTCTTTTGCATAATATAATTATAAATAACAGAATAATCTTAGGACAGTAGTAGTCAAAGAGCTATATGATTTGTACAGTGGTACCGTGAGATAACAAGGGATCTCATTTAACAGATGAGAAAATTGATTAAGCAATTTTTCATGCATTGCTACATGAAGAGCCATATCTATGTAACTACTAGAGAGAGACTTTGAATAATAAACCTTGACTCTGCTCTTGTGAAGCATAAAATCTAGTAAGAGAAAGAGAAGCCAGCCAAAATGGTACTAGTGTAAAATTAATGTAAAATTCAAACTCTTACATGAATCCAAAATACTACTACCTCTCACCTAAGGAAAATTTCCCCTAACCATTAACTCCAATCTACTCGCTGTATTTTCAGCAATATTTCTAATACCAGTGTTACCTGATGATTTAGAAACTTTCAAGGCTTTCCAATATATTTAGAATAAGCATGCCATTTTCCCCTGTAAGTTTGGTTTCTATCTTGTCAGTCTTATCCTCCACTACACTCCCTGTAGTTCTGTCAGCTACACTTACGAGAGTTGTTCAGTTCATTAGAGTGCGGTTATGCTGTCTTCCACCGCAGAACCTTTTTGCATGTCATTTCTCCTACTGGTCCCTTCCATTTTTATCAAACTCTCACTCATCCTTCAGTTCTAAACTGTAAGTTTTTCAGAGAAGCCTTTCCTGAGCTCCCCACTTGGAAAAATTTCCCAGCATCGGAATCCAGTGCAGTATTCAAAGCATCCTAAGAGGGAAACGGCCACTGTGCATAACTAATACAGTCTCCATGCCTTGCCCTTTTCTCTCCTTATGAACTTGAAGGTTTTGTGTAAACTGAGATTGCTGAAGAAGCTTGTATATCTCCAAGGCCATCATCTATTGACATTTATATAACTGCATTAGCACTGTTACTGATAAAGTAATTCTCTATTTCCAGTGGATACATTTCCAAACACTACCCACACCTCAGCAGCCACTTAGCTTACTAAAACTATAGAGTTGCATTTCTTGAGACACCAAAGGAATGTTTTGACACTAATTATAGTAGTTAAGTGTTCTTTATATCTATCTAGTTATACGTATGAGGTGTCCCCAGTGTTTCTATTAGTGGAAGAAGCAGTTCTGAAGAAAATGATTGAATTTATTGGCTGGCAAGAAGGAGATGGAATATTTAATCCAGGTGAGTACTACTGGTTACAATTAGTTCTATCACCTTTCCACTATAATCATATAAAAATGTATTCACTTGAAGAACAACTCAGATTATAAAAAAGTTGGACATTACTAAGATACACTACTAGACAATCATATAGCTTGTATCTTTAGAGAGATAATATTTTTCATAAATGGTAAGTAAATGGCACACATACTTAACAAATGAGATGTCTACAATCTGGAGCTTATATCTAACACAGATGAATTTATCTGCTGTTGGGAGTTTGGAAATGGAAAGGCTATGATAAATCTTACAAGTTTTAAATCAATTTTACTTGAGCAAGTTTCTAAATTACATTTTCTTGTCCTATTGTCCTGTTTTGGAGCCAAAGGGGAGCATGTAATATCATTTCAACTTATTTATCATGTGACAGAAAGAATATTATTAACTGTGAAGATTTGAATATTGACCTGAAGTCCAGGGCTCATGGACTGACATTTACATTTTGGAAGAACCTTAGTATAAGATAATAGGTGGAAATTTTTTTCTTTGCTGAAATGGAAAGGTTTTGATATTGGAGAGTAAGGAGTGTGTAAAAGTAATGTTCAATGTAATGGGTGGGGATGGTGTTTGGGTGACTTTCATAGTGATTTTTGAAATTCATTTTATTTATTTTTTTGCACATGTATGTACTTGAACTGGCCCTCCCCCATCCTCTTCACTCCTCCTTCTCAGTTTTACATGTGTTAAGGGGAAATTTCAATGCATATAATGTGATTTTGTTATTAGAATAGTTGTGGCCATTCATGCTTTCCACTGCATTCAGTATTTTGAGTACTATAAATTCGTGCTATAAATATGACATTTTAATCTTGTTTTTGCAGGTGGTTCAGTGTCCAATATGTATGCAATGAATTTAGCTAGATACAAATTCTGTCCTGATATTAAGGAAAAGGGACTCTCTGGGTTGCCAAGATTAATCCTTTTCACATCCGCAGAGGTAAAACGTTATTCTTGATATCAGACATAGATTTTCTGAGAGTGTATTATTTCAGAAGGGTTGTTTCAAGGCTGCTGTTGTGACTTTATCCTATCCATGAGTGATTAATATACCTATGCATGGTGTAATATTGTATTCCAAAGGAGATACTAATGGGTCTGGCATCGAAACTCTATTTTATACACAAACTCTATTTAAAATTTGTGGTCTGTATCATTTTCTTTGAGGAAAGAACATTTCATTTGAAAGTGATGCTTCTTTCTGTGAATCTCTTCTTAGAGTGTATTGTTTCTTAGAACTTTGATGAGCACATCTGATGATCTCAGATACGTTATCTACTTGTAAAGTATGTTATCTACTTGCTCTGATTGGCTAATACAAGGGTTTATATCTTCCCTTGCAAGTGGAAAAGGATGTGTTCAGTAACAGTGAACACATACACACCCATATTTAACTGGGCATTGCAGCGATTTGTTCCCTCTTAGTAATAGAGGTAGTCAGATTGCGGTAAGTGAATTGGCTTTGAGCTAAGATGCCTACGTTAAATTCCCTACCTTCACTGCCTGCTATATGAGTGACTTGGATAAACTGATTGATCTCTTTGTGCCTCAGTTTCCTAATTTGTATAAATGAGTATCAGTTATTATCCCCAAATGAAATAGTGTAGATCTGTGACTATGTTTTATAGCTTACAAGTGTCAGGACAGCTGGGCAGTTTTGGTGTTCTTGGATAGGTTCTCTCCCATGCTCTGGCCAATTAATGATCTGGAAATGGTTTCCCCTGGGGCGATGCCAGTGATCCCCCTCTGCTCCATATGCTTTTCCCCTTCCAGCAGACAGTCTCTAGTGTGTACTCAAGACAATGGTACAAGCACAGGTAATAAAAACATGGAAACAGCTCAGACCTTGAATCCTAATCTCAGAAATTGGTACATAATCACTTCTGCCTCATTTTCATGGGAAAGTAAGCTATACCTCTGAACTCACATCCAAGATGGAACTTTTTGCAAAATCATACAGGATAGGGTCTGTATACCATGAGCAGTGAACAACTGGGGTCATTGAAAGCAACTCAGTAACCATGAAGTAGTCCCTGATGAGTAAGTTGTTGCAAATATTAAATAGTTGCTGCGTACAAAATAGAATTTGACACATAACAGTAAGAAGTGTTCAATATTGTTAATAAAAGGAAAATCCTCCTACAATATAGGCAGAAATTGAAGGTTAGCTTAAGTGCAATCTTATCCGGAAGATCATTTTTCACCTTTTCCTTTTTCTTTTTGATTCCAGTTGGTCCCTCTGTCCTTATGTTACTGCTTCTTCTTCTGTACAAGGTCCCTCTGATGGAATTTGTCTGAGGTTCTGCTTCATGTTTAAACTGGGAACGTCATGTTTTAGAAGGAAGATCACAGATATAAAGGACCTTTCTGATTACATGATATCAAGAGCACATGCTGTATCTATCTGTATTAGTCATCTTTTGCATTGCTAGGAAAGAGTACCAGACATGTGCAGTTTAAAAGAGGGGAGCATTGTTCCACCACACGCATCGAGACTCCACCTGCAGCTCCTTCCTTTCTGTGATCTGCCAAAGAGACTTGGGTCATAGCATTATTACTATTTTAACTTATTTTAATGATCACCTTCTTCACTTACTATAGCAAGTACATCCATTATTTAGTCAAGAAAGAGTTAAAGAATGTGTTTACTAAACAATCTTAAATCCTGTAATAGTCTTTTTGCTGTGCCTCCATTGTCTTTTAGGCCTTTGCTTCATGCCCAGTGGTGTGCTTCTTTACTCTTGCATGAGGCAGGTTTGTCCAGATTACTCCATCCCTATCTTCACCATCAAATATAGAATGTATGGACCCACTACTGAGTGCATTTTTGCTCCAAATTTTGATTGTAATGCAGCTGTTAACAAAGCCCTGCAAGATCCTGACAGAGACCCCTGCCCTGTCAGCATATCCACGGTAGCCTCTCTAGTTGCTATGCAGCAGTCAAAAAGAAGAGGGCTTTTGGAGAAAAGTAACATTTATGACTTGAATAACACTTTGATGTGTGTTTCGTGGTTTCATGTAGAAGTCCCAGTTTGTAAAGTTCTGAGAAATTCATAACATTTTTGGATTCAGCAGAAAGTAATGATCATTGTCTGCCACTAAGAAGAGACGGTGAAAAAGCAATTCTTACTTCCCAGACCAGTGATATATGGGATTAGTCTTTCTTTAGCAGGGATAAAGACAGGACACAAATGAGATGTTTAGGATGCAGGTCCCAGGCTGTGCCTCCTTTAACCTTGCAGCCTAGGTTGAGTTCAGATATTATTTCAGTCGCATTGACCAGGTAAGCAGGTATCCCTTAAACTGAACTGCCAAGCCTGAGGTTGAAGTCGTCATTCTGCATGCTGGCTCTAGTCTCTGTAGGAATTAAACAAGTTGTGTGTTTTTGGAAAAATCCTCTGGAGATTTCTTCTCTTCTCTATAATTCTCTAAAGTATAGCATTTATAAATTCTGCTCTTTCTCAGCAAATTTAAGCATCAAATTAGTCAGGACTAGAAGGGACCTGTGTGTGCAGGTATGGTGCACATAGAGGAGAAAGCAGAAATTCATTGAAAAAACCAAGGTCATAGGAAACAAACAAAAGAAAAGGAAAACCCTTTCAGGAACAAGAATGTGAAATTTTAGCTTGGTGCTCTCTCATGTAGGTACTTGCTGTTTTGTCTTTATAGAAATGAGCACCCACTGTGATTTTTGAGCCTTCTGTAGAGATTTATGAAATCTACAGGGAGTTTGGGTCTTAGAGCAACTGACTTATCTTTTGCCAGTGCTGGGAACAACCACCATTTGTTTCTAAACATAGCTGTTACTTCTGAATTCCAGCCTTCCAGGTTCTTCCTCTCCTTGAAACCACTCAGCATGTCTGAAGCGTCTCTCTTTCTTTCTCTTGCTTTCCAGGGGCCTTTTCCTTCTCTGATGCTTTCAGATGTTTAGGTTTCAGTTTTTCAGACTTTTTATCTGTCCCTGTCCCTTTGAGACTGACATTGGGCTGTACTTTGCCCTGAGGTACTTGCAGATAGCTCCACTGCAGCTCTTCTTATTCCGATTACAAGTTTTTGATCCAGCACATCTATTTATTGGTTGGAGATATTTTGCTGTTTCTCAGGGATAGAACATTATGATTTTCCTTATAGTCAGATGTCAGTGGGGGGAAGCTAGCATTTATCATTAGGAAGTCAGTAGCTGCTCAGTTTCCAGAGCCCGGATCTCTGGTGAGAAATAATTCACCTTAACTGTGTCACCTTAGCTGTGGCAGGAGTGTTCCCCCCAACTGGCACAGGCTGATGTAGCAAGTAGAGAATTAATTATATTTTCAAATACATCACTGCTCTTTACTATGCATACGTTCTTGTAACAACCTAAAATAAATGCATCCTACAGGCAGTTTGGATGTGTCCTATTTTATATTTGGAAATTAATTATTTAGGTTAGTTTCATTTTTCCTGATGGTGTTACTTCTGCATTTTATTTTTACAGAGTTAAAAAAAAAAA